>JAQHUG010000070.1:4169089-4187526 GCA_028555095.1 Dicrostonyx torquatus | reverse complement strand
CCATCGATAATGACAATGTGACCTATCTTCTCTGCATGATTAGGCTTTTTGGGAACCCAGTCTATTTGGATGAACACCTTCTTGGGCCAGGATGGAGGGGGGAGGGCCTTGGACTTTCCACAGGGCAGGCTACCCTGCTCTCTTAAGGTAGTAGGGGGAGGGAGGAGGGGTAGTGGGAGGGTGGGGGGCAGGGTAATAGGAGAGCGAGGTGGGGGGGACTGGGATAAGGGGAGAAAGTGTAAATTTTTGAATGAAAAAAAAATAAAAGAAAAAAAAGAATTTAAAAAAATAAAATCAGAGTTTACCTTGCCCATATTTAGAACAAATTTCCAACTAAATTAAAGATATTCCTTTGTTTTGTTTGAGATGCGGTTTCATTATACAGTGAGTGCTTTCCTTAACTCTCAATTTCCTGCTTGAGACCCTGACAGTCAGTAAGCATTTCATGAAGGAGACAAAACACTGCACTAGGGCCTCAGAACCTGCTAAACCGAACATCACAAAGCACAGCCCCGTGCTTCTGGCTTTAGAGGTAAGGGCAGAAAAAAGTTCAGGATAAAGCTGCTGAGGTCAGGCATGTGTCAGGGTGTCCCCGAATGGAGGCCTAGGGAGGCCATTGTGTGAAGCTGTGAAGGTGAAACCTGGGTTGCCTTGGAGACACCAAGATGTCGGAGATGCCAGAGTCGTGGGTGGAACCAGCCCACGAGAAAGAGTGTTGCAGTCAACAAAGTTGAAAGGAGCTGGAGATGTGAAGAACATTTTGATATCAGATACAGGGAGCTGCAGAATTTAGAGTTTGCCCAACTGGTTTGTGGTCTTGCTTTTGTTTGTAGTATTTCCTCGCTATGCTCCCTTTCTTGCATTTTGGGATGGTAATGTATATCCTGTGCCATTATATGTTGAAAGAATCTAATCTGCTTTTTGATTTTGATTTTATAGGGGATTATAGTTAAAGATTGCATGAATATCAGATGAGATTTTGAACTTTAGACTCAAAATAAGTTTGAGACTGTTAGAGACTATGAGAACTTTTGAAGTTGGACTGAATGATTTTTTAAAATTATGAGATTGGGTACAAGCCTTTAGGGGCCAGGGAGTGAAATGTGGTTTGAAAGGAAATGGCCCTCAAAGTGAGTGGTACTAGTAGGAGGTGTGGCCTGTCTTGTTGGAAGAAGTGTGTCATTGTGGGAGTGAGTTATGAGGTCCCATATATATTCAAACCACAGCCAGTGTTTCAGTTCACTTCCTTTGGATCAAGAGGCAAAGACTCTCAGCCCCAGCACCATAGCCGCCTGCAAGCTGTCTTGTTTCCTGCCATGCTGATAATGGACTGTACCTCAGAACTAGAAGCAAGGAAATGTTTTCCTTTGTAAGAGTTGCCGTGGTCATGTCTCTTCACAGCAATAGACACTGTTTTACCTAAGACATTGTTCTAAAGGAGAAAGAAAGTAGATGACATGCTGAGTGGGCTAGAGACATGGCTTAGTGGGTCAAAGTGTGTGTTACCAAGACTTCTGACCTGAGTTTATTCCTGGGACCCACATGGTGGACATGTAAGCTATGGTCTGGGTACCCCAAACACTAATGAGTCTGGGTGTCAGGTACACAGATGTCTGATGCTGTTATTCCTTATATATTATAAATGCTTTTATAATACTGTTGCCCAATATTAAACCCTTAATATTTAACCTCTAAAATGAACACAATTTCAGCTTTACAAAATCAGGATTAAAACACTATTTTTTCACTAAAATATTTTAAAAGATTTATTTGTTCTTATTTTTTGCACATGACCTGTGCACCAGGTCAGAAGAGAGTTTCAGACCTCCTAAGGCTAGAGTTACAGATGGTTAAGTTCCTCCACGTGGGTACTAGGAATTAAAGCAAGTCCTGCAAAAAAGCAGTTAGTGTTCTTACCCATGAGCCATCTCGCCAGCCCCCCAGAATTAAAATTATTAATGTATGTGGACTGGGTTACTATCTTTAGCGGATAAACACATTTAAGTTGAAAACACACAAATTGAAAAAATAAACTAAGTATTTTTTTTCCTTTCTACTAAAAGGACCAATGTTAGGAATTCCAAATGAATCTCTCTCTCCCTTTCTTAGGGCTCAAACCCAGGATCTTATACATGTTCAGCAAGTGCTCCACTATTCATCCACATCCCTAACAACCACATTGTTCTCAATATTTGCACAAATCTACTTAGAGGTTTAGATTTGTTATATTAAAGTAGAATTATAGTCATTCTGAAGTTTTCTTATTTTTTTCTCAAAAACAACACAAATATTCTCCCAGGGGAATATGCAAAGACCCTATTCACTTTTCACCTTCAGCTGAGCCACCAGCAGTCCCTCCTACAGGTGCAGGACAACACATTTGGTCATTCCGCAGCTGACGGGCACCCAGGGAACATCCAGTTTCTGCTACTGAAACAATGCTAGAGTCACTGTATCTATCTCCAGGGAACTTGATGGTCTGGAGTACCTGAGAACAGGATTTGTTCTCTATGGCTCTAATCTAAGAGTATGTCTGTTTTTAGTTCTAACATACAATGCTAGACTGATTTCCAGAGTGATGCTAAGAGCCCATGTTTCTAAAGGCAACATCATGATAAGACCCTTGAGCTCCTACCTTCTTCACCTCACTTGGGGGAAACCTTTGTAGACACAAAAACAAAGGAAGAACCCACAGTGAGGAGATTTTCTTTAATATAGAAACTAGGGGCCTATAGTCTATTTTAATGTCTTTAACATACTAGAAAGTTCATACAGATAAGTAAAATGCAATACCCACATGAAAAAATGAGAGGACATGACCAGATAGATCATAAAGAAAAAAATGAAGGTGGTTAATAAATAGATTAACAATATTAACCTCATAATATTAAAATGCAAAAAATTAGAACTTTTATTTTTGGCTCATGAAATCTGTAAGAGTTTAATATAGTAATGTCCAGGTTGTATAGCATTTCTTGATAGCAAGTTCATTAGCAAAAGTACCAAAAGTCTGAAGATGACCCAGGACTTCTACAAACTGATTCTACAGAAAGAATCAGGGCTTCACAGAGACATGTGAATGAATGAATGAGCAGTCCATGATAAATTATATATCCAAATGAAAATCAGAAATAACTTAGTTGTTTCCAAATAGAATGACAGACTAAATGATAATTCATCCACAAGAATAACTATTTAGTCACTAAAAAATCCCTTGTTTTGAGAAACAAACTAATAAACAGAACAACATTTACAAAAATAAGATGCATGTCATAAATTTGTACATAGAATATGATTTTCACTTTTAAATTAAAAGACACAAAATATCCATATACTTCAGTACCTCACAAACTTTCTAAAAAATTAAATGTTACTTCATGATCTAAAATAAAACAATGGCCGGGCAGTGGTGGTGCACACCTTTAATCCCAACACTCGGGAGGCAGAGGCAGGTGGATCTCTGTGAGTTTGAGACCAGCCTGGTCTACAAAAGCTAGTTCCAGGACAGGCTCCAAAGCTACAGAGAAACCCTGTCTCAAAAAACCAAATAAATAAATAAATAAATAAATAAATGAATGAATAAAATAAAACAATCTTAGGTTTCAGAAAGGGTTATCTATTTTTTGACTATACATTAAAAGTAACTAAGAAGTATTTGCATAGTGAATATATACTTAAAATTTGTCATTTATGAGACTACCAATGTGTTACTGAAAAAAAGTTCTTACTTGTCAGTATATGCTGATACATACTTTAATAATTCTACCTCTGTAGTGAAGGGGAAAGAGCAGATTTTTAAAAATTTGCTTAAAAATTGGTAGAAGTATTCTCTTACATTAATTTTACCTGCCTTCCCCAAAAGATAAAACATTCAAGTTAAAACTTACCTCGAACGTATGGTCTAGCCTGTACACTGAGACCGAGTTGACTGCACTGACTATTTCTAACACGCCATTGAAATTATTCAAATCTTGAAACACTTGCAGAATTTCTATTATTCTACTGAGCACTGCCACCCGCTCTTCAAAATTTTCTGCTTCCACAATGCATCTAACAACAACAAAATATTCGTGCGTTAGAAAATTTTTTTCACCTCAGTTGGAAAACAAGAAACTTCTTTGTAAAGCCAGAGTTTTAGCTTAAATATGACTTAAAATTATGACTACTAAGGTACAATAAGACAGATTAAATAAAAACTTACTTTTCAAACCAGAGAGTGAGGTTTGTTGTATGGCGAATCATTTTTAATAAATTTGGAGAGTTTATTTCTTTATCTTCTTTGGTCCAGACACTCCCTACAAGTTCAGATGGTTGGACTTTCCTGTAAAACATAAAAGATCAACACAACTCACCCTGCAAAAGACTAACATCAGGTTACCTAAATGCTTCCACAGCATAAACTGAGAAATGTATGTGCAAGGTAAGTCACAAAGAAATAGACCCAAACAGTCAAAAACATGAAAAAAATGCTTTATCACTTGGGGTGGGGAGGGGCCCTAAACCTACAATAAAATCCCATTTTATACTTGTCAAACTAATAGGAGTCTGATGACAACACCAAAGGTGAAGAAGAAAGCAGGAAGCCTCCATGCTGGTACCGAGGGGAAGATGGTTCACCAGCCATTGGACAACTTGGTAATATCTCACAGCACTGAAGACATACACAGTAACTGAGAAAGCAATTCAACCTCTAGGAATACACTAAGGATAAACTTACACAGTAGTGGGAATGCATTTACAAGAATGCTCAGTGACATTGTTTATAAAAGTGAAAAACCCCAAGCTGCCTAGAAGCTCACTTATCAAGAACTAGAGAAACCAGAAAATAGTCATAATGAAATATTACACAGCAGCTAAAGTAAGTAAATTTAACTCAACATCAACCTGAACAAATATCAAAAATAATATAAATAAAAAACTTGGCATTATAAATATACGTAGTTTTAAGATATGCAAGATAATGCTACGTATTACTTAGGGCTATGCACACAGACATCTAAACTATAAAGACAAGCAGGTAGAAAAAATACCAAGTCCTGGGTAATAATAATATTTTGGAAGGAAAGGAGAACAGTGTAATTAGGGAATTACAATTGTAAGAATTGCAATCTTATTTAAAATAATTTTTATTGTTCATGAACATTCATTATTATATATATTTTTGGAATGCTTGAAATAACTAATAAAAACCAGAAGACAAGACTGATGAGTCAGGACTGTATAATTTAAAAACTGGACAATGTCATTGCCATCAATGTCCTCTAATTTTCAACATTTAAAAACTTCTTTTTGGTCACTAGACTTGAAGATAAATGGGTACTTGCTAACAGTTTTTGGGGTGTATTTATTGCTTTCTTGAGACAAGGACTCATGTAGTATAGGACGGCCTTGGATTCTCTCTGTATGAGAACACAGCCTTGAACTTTTGCATTTTCTCCTTCCAGCCTTCCAAGTACTGGGACTTTAGGCATTTGCCAATATATCTGGCTTTTTAAGAATAACTTTTCTTACTTAGAACTTTATTCACCAGAAATTTACCCACAGTATCAATGTCTGTATGTTCCCTTTCTTCTACCAAACAAAACCACAGAACACAGCATTTCTATCCACGAAAGCACATCTACAAGGAGCTACATACTTTGAAACAATGATATCCATGTCATTTTTAAAACTGATCTCACACTCATGAGAAAAAATTTTATTCAGTACTATTTGCTTTGTTGCCTAAAGTAACAAGTTTATACTTACCTGTCACAAATCACAATACAAAACTATTTTCAAGACTAATCAAATTCCACATTACTTAAAATATAGCATGGTATTCTTAATCAGATGTTTATAAACACTTGGTGGCATGTTAGAGGTAAGATTCTGAATGGCACAACCAGTGCAAAGTACAGACACCAATTCTAATGAAGACAGTTTATCTCTGGTTCTTTCCTACAGTCTCCAGAGTAGTAACATTTATAGCCTTGCTTTTTCTCAGTGCAATTCATTTTAAAAAATTCAATTCCCAGCACCCACATGGTGACACACAAGTGTCTTTAATTTGAGCTCCAGTGGATCCAATACTCGGAAACACTAGGCAATGCAACTTGATGCAGACATCCACACAAACTACCCATTACAAAATATTAATTAATTAATAAAAAATGTCCTGATGAGGAAGAATAACTTTTCCAGAATTTTTGTATTGTTTTGTTTACTCTACTTTTTTAGAGAAGGCTTTATGTAGCTCAGGTTGGCCCTAAACTTGCTATATGTTAAAGCTGGCTTTGAACTCTGGATCCTCCTGCTGACACCCAGCTGGATACAAAGAGGGGCTTCTGGATCCAGAAGGTCATGACCTGAGCATGGTAGGGACTTATTTCTCAAAAGGGAGCAGTTGCCTACACAGTCTGCAGCAGTCACTGGAGCCTGGGTTGTAAAGAAAGGCTTGCATCACTTAACACTATCCATTCATTGGTCAGCCAAGAGCCTCACATCCACACTGACTAAAGCAATCTAGGGCACATCAGGAGTGGGGCTGCCTTGGAAGCAGCCGCTGTTCTGTGGAGCTGGTCATCATCTTGTCATTAGGGCCTGCAGCCTCTAATCGAGGCTTAGTCACTACTACATTGTAAGAGCCTGTCTCAAAACAAAAATGGAAGAATACTTTTTTTTTTTTTTTTACAATTATTTAGGGTGTGTGTGTGTGGTAGGGTGACAAAAACACGTGTGTGGAGGTCAGAAGACGAGTTGGAGGGGCCAGTTTTCTCCTCTCATTCTGATGGCCCATTCTTAAATACTCACGAATAGTTAGCAAAATATTCTGAAAACAGGTAAGATGCATACCTGAAGTTCTTGAAATAAAGCAAGAAATTAGCATTATCTACCTGTAGAGATCAGACTCCAAGAGCGTCAACTGCCGTGCAATTTCTATTGGATGAAGTGTCATAAGGTCAAATGTCTCAAACTGGCCTGGTCTACTTATATGCCATTCGATTGGTGGAGGTGGACTTTCAAAGGTAATATTATGGCTTATTCCATTTGCCTGAGCTTGCTTTTTCCTCTTGATGATTTTAGCAATGGACTCTACCCATTTCTTCATAGCTTTCCCTGGGAAAAACAACAGAAACGCCCTTTACTTGACCAGAGTAACTGCAAACGGAAGAGTAACTATCATCTGGCTTCAACACCTACAAGACATTTACCACTTCACTCAGTTTTAAGCATATGATCTTAGAATCTTCACAATAATCACAGTACCACTGCTACATATAAAAACTGGTCCCCAAAAACCTTTTTCCAGATAGACTCCCACTGTGTAATCTAAACAGAGGCCTCGGACTCAGTCCTTGGGCTTCCATCTCCTAAATGCTGATATTGCCACCACACCCAGCAAAGCGATACCTTGATATCTTCAAATATTTTGCTAGTATTCAAATTTAACTTTCAAATGTTTTCTTTTCTTTTTTTTTTGGGGGGGGAGGCGATTTTTGAGACAGGGTTTCTCTGGAGTTTTTGGTGCCTGTCCTGTAACTAGCTCTTGTAGACCAGGCTGGCCTCAAACTCATGGAGATCCGCCTGCCCCTGCCTCCCCCCAGTGCTGGGATTAAAGGTGTGCGCCACCACCGCCCGGCTCAAATGTTTTCATATAGCTGACTTGTTCTTAAAATGACATAAAGGGCTGGAGATATGGCTCAAGGGTTAAAAGTACTAGTTGATCTTCCAGTGGGTCAAGTTCAGTACCCAGCACCTAGAACAGTCTGTAATTGCAGTTCTAGGGGATCCAATGCATTCTTCTTGCCTCCATGGTACACATACATTTATGTAGGCAAAACATCCACGCACATAAATATATAAAATTAAAATTTAAAAAGGATACAAACATGACATTTAGTCAATATATAATTTTCCTTAATATACAGGTTCCCCTTTTATCACTCAAAATGCTTACAATTTATTTGCTGAAGAAACTATTTACCCTGTGCCATTTGTCCTGTGGGATTTTTCCAAGTTTGTATGCAATTTCATACCTATGGCATCATTTGCCATGTTTATCTATCCCCTAGACTTTTTCTTCTCAAAACCAGAGATATAGACACTTAATATAATTCCATTGTAAGGTGTCTGCTTTTTTCTCTTTTTGCGATATTTACTAATTCTAAATCACTAATTCATTTAAAAATTTTTAATATGAGTGTGTGGTCTGTGTGTATGCACAGGTGCCTTTGGAGACAAGAGGATGTCTGCTTCCCCTTGAGCTAGTTACAGGCAGTTATGAGCCCTATGAGAGGTCCTTTGCAAGATCAACAAGCACTCTTAGTCACGGAGTCATTTCTCTGTCCTCTAGATCTATTATTTTATTAACACTGTAGAAGGTGATACAGCATTACATCTTCAATTATTAGGCAAACTACTTCTATTAAAAAATCAACTTTCCCTCATGAAACATTTAGTTATTCTGAGGTATAATTTGTATAGGAAAGAATATGACATTAACACACATACTCTCTCTAAATAAATAAATCTAATATATACATTTTAAAGTTTAGATTATGTACAATATACTGTTTCCATTAATAGCTTTGATATAATTTATCCCCAGCATGCCGAAAGTGGAAGAGGAACGAGAGTCCAAAATCACCCTTTCCTACATTAATGAGTTCAAATCCAGCCTGGGATCCATGAGACCCTTTCTCAAAAATATAAAATGAAGGTCTGGAGAGATGGCTGAGCAGTTAGGAGCACTGGCTGCTCTTGCAGAGGACTCAGCCCCACATGGCAGCTCATGATCGTTCAGTTCCAGGGGTTCAATGCACTCTTCTGATGACCACAGGCATCAGGAATGTGCTCAGACACACACATGCAGGCAAAGTCATTCATACACATAAAATTAAACAAATAAATTAATATAAATAAAATTTAAACTTAATCTAGTATTATGAACAATTTTAAGAGACAAATACATTAACAAAACTATCTTTGCTATCTCAAAAAATATTATCTTTGTTGGACAAAGGAACACATTCTCTATTTTAAATAACAATTCCCTTAAAGAACAAGTAAGCTCTTAGCTTCCTAGCTGCTATGAGGTGAACAGCTTCATTATTACAGCCTCTGCTTCAAATAACAACCCCAAACAATGGAGCCAGCCAAGCACAGACTGAAACCTTTGAAGCTGTGAGTGAAAACATTTGCTTCCTGCTTTTTTGAAAAGAACAACAAACAGGACATGGAGAAAGTTAGGCTTGCTATGCTATTTTTAGGCAATGTTGTATGCTGTTAGTTAAAACAAAGTTGTGCTTTATTTAATAATGCACGTTTTGGTAGCATCTATATGTTTAATTATCAAGTCCCAGAGTTTCATATTATAGGTTGTGATTGTGAAACTTGAAGTAGGAAACACTTATCTTTCCGGTGCAGAGGGATTTCCTGCAATAATTTCCCAGAAATACATACTAATTTTCAACATTAATGGTCCAAATTAAAAGAACAAGATTAAGAAGAATAGGAGGAAAAATTAATCATATTTTATTTAGTTGAAGGGATGGAACCTTGAGGTGACATAAAATGTTCAATTATTTAAGATAATTTTTTATGAGTATGAGAGAGAGAGAGAGAGAGAGAGAGAGAGAGAGAGAGAGAGAGAGAGAGAGAGAGAGAGAGAGAGAGATTGAGAATACACCATGAGTGTTCAGATATTCACAGAAGAGGACATCTGACAGCCAGACAGCCTGGAGTTGGAGTTTAGGCGACCATTAGCAGCATGATGGGGTGGTGGGGACAGCACTTAAGTCCTCTGCAACAAACAGCAGCAACTTAGCCCCTAAATATATTAAATTTATTTTAAAGGTCTTTGATTTCTTTAAAAGAAGTATCCTCAAAATTTTGCAAAGGTAGCTGAGGAGATTGCTGAGTGGTAGAGTACTGGCTTAGTATTCAGCAAGGGCTTCTGCTCAATCTCCAACACTGATAGAAGGCAAAACAGAAGACAACAGACACTTGAGAAGACAAGATACTAAAAACATCAGGTTTTTCAGAGGAAACAGCAGGATGATTTCAGTTTTCAAACGTGATAGTTTATTTCTAAAGTACACTCATGTATGACACAAGATTCAACCAAGCCTTTCAATAATATACCTCTTACACTTGAAATGAAGGATTCTAGTCTTTCAAGCAATTCCAGGTCTCTTTCAAAGTCATAAAAATGATGTTCAACCCAGTGGCGAAAGACATTTAAGATCCTGATAAAATGGAAAGAAACATTTAGTGAAACTAAGTGCTCAATTAAGCTTCTTTCATTTCTCTATTATGTAGTGAATTTCATATGCAAAGACATACAACACTTAAACCTCTAATATATACTCAATATTAAAAAATATAAGGGCTGTTTTCAGACTGTGCAGTAAACTGATACTTTAAAGATTTTTAAAGTATAAAACCTCATTCCTGTGCTTTATTACCCATTCCTATTAAGAAAAAGGACATTTTCTTTATTCACATATAAAAGAATCATGCTCCATAGTACAAAATATATTTAAGTTCTTAAACAGAAAAGGCATGTGTGTGTGTGTATGAGAGAGAGAGAGAAGTCAACATCATGTGTCTTCTTCAATCACTCCTCTATTGTCATCATCATTATTGTCGTCGTCATCACCATTATCATCAGAGACAGGCTCTCTCACTGGATCTGGAGCTCACCAGTAAGATAAGTTGGCTGGCAGGCATGTTTCCAGGCCCGTCCTGTCTCCACCCCTTCAGGGCTAGGATTGCAGGCTCACACCATCATACTTAGGTCTTAACATAGGTGCTGGAGATTGGACTCAGGCCCTCATGCTTGCATGGTGAGCACTTTGCAGACTTAACCCTTTCCCTAGGCCCCTGAAAATCATTTTTGAAATATAAATTTTGATACATTTTCACATAATGGAAAACTTATCACTTATTATGTTTGATTTTAAATTCAACCACTATCATTTCTTTGTAAGCTACAAATAAGTCTATAACCTTGTTGTTTATTTCCAAAGATAAAAATACTACTTTGGAGAGAACATTTGTTTTGTAATATCACAATATGGTTACTTATGATATTGCAAGTATACAGATTTAATCCTCTATACAGATGCAATTTTCCACTCACTACCACAGATATACTGTAATATAAATTAATTGCATTAGCAATTTTTATTTCATTACTTAAAAAAAAAATGATCATTTCCAGTTAGGTCCTTTTCTTCCTTCAGAGCAGGATGAGCAAATACAGCTACTTTCAGTATGGGCCATGCTGTTCGTCTAGAACAGCTTCACACTCCTGAGGGCTGGTCAGTGCAGCAGCTCAGGAATGCATCAAGAGATCACACAACTGCTAGTTTCTAGCTCATGCTTAGATCAGTTCAAGTAGCTCCGTTGCCTCCAACAGCAGTACAGTTCTAAAGTTGTTAGATGAAAAAAGAACGTCTCACCATCTGATTTTATCAAAACTAAAAGTTTAAGCTTATCAAAACATCAGTAAGAAAACTAATGGACTAGCCACTAAGTGGAAGAAAATATTTAATATTTACAAAATATTTTTTTCTGACAAAATACAGTAGAGACTGCATCCTTCTCAAGTTCATCCCTATACCTCCATTAAAACAAAAGACTGACAACTTAGTAAAACAGACAAGACGTTCTAAACAGATTCTATACTATACGAGTATGAATAACCAGAAAGGAGCAAAAATTCTTACAATGAATCACGAAGGGCAACAAAGCACAGTGGGAAACTATCTACTCAGAAGTACAGTTAAGGCGTAAAACAGGCACCTCCACAAACACGGGTGGGGGTATGAACACTGAAACTCACAACAATCTTCCTATGTCAGAAAAGTGCGGACAATTTCTTTTATGCTGAACATATTCCTAAACTTTCCATCTAGTCGTTCTGAGCCATTTGCTTGCGCTAAGTCAAAGAGTTATGATTCATCAGTAAATTTTAAAACTACTGATAAAAACAACATGGATCTATCTCAAAAGCATTTGAATTAAGAGGACTGAAATGAAAATAATAAAGACCTACTTAAATGTAATTAAAAGATAAAACTAGTTTATGGAGGGGGAAATCAGAATAGTGCCTGTGGACATGGACACAGCTCTATTAGAAGGGCGCAGAGCGTCTTTCTGAGGTGCGGTAAAAATATGCCTGCATCTTGTTTGGCTTGGTGGTGCACGCCTTTAATCCCAGCACTGGGGAGGCAGGCAGATCTCTCTGAGTTTGAGGCCAGTCTGGTCTACAGAGTGAGTTCTAGGATAGTTACACAGAGAAACCCATCTCGAAAAACCAAAAAAAAAAAAAAAAAAGAAAAAGAAAAAGAAAAAAGGAAAATGTTGAAAAATCACCTTTCATTTTACCAAAATCCTCACTGCTCACAGAAGAGGCTCGGCAGCTGATGTGCGTCAAGCCTCTTGACTCATACATTTGATCTTACTCCACTCTCTTTGTCTTCTGACACCAATTCCCATGGCTATTTCTTCTGCACATCAGTCTCAAGTTTACCTTTGTACAATTTCCCATTTTCCTTAGTATACACAACCATGTTTATGTGTATCTAAGTCCTACACATTCTTCCAGGGGAATCTTAAATTTTACCTTGCTTAAGATGTCTTCCTTAACTAGTCCAATCTAATCTCTACTCTTCTTGAATATTTACTCTACTGAGATTGGACCAAGGCCTTAAGCATGTTAGGCAAGTATTCTACCACTACACATTGTCCCCAGCCATGTCCTTATGCTTTATTTGAGAAGGGGGTCTTATTTAATTGCTTAGAATGGTCTTGAACTTGCTCTGTAGCCCAGACCAACCTTGATCTCCCTGACTCAGCTTTCTGAGCACCTGGGATTACAGGCCTGTGATATCTGCCCCTGCTACTCCTGAAATTATTATATAGGTGTGTATTTTGTGAGTCACTGAAACAACCTAAGTAGAGTAACATATATATCCCTTTTTACCAGTAGAATTACAGTATTGAGGTAATAAGATTAGAAGTCAGTTATTTTTATACTTGTAATATGGTATAAATATAAAGCTAGAACACAAAAAAAATCAACATGACTGAGTCTAAGATCATTTTCTTTCTCCAAATAGCAATTTAATAAATGCCTGCCTCATAGAAGGAGATTTAATTTGTCTGTAGATTGGATCAAATGTATTACAGCTCTTAGAGAAAATTTTCTCTAAGAAAGATCATTTTCTTCTTCCAAATAGCAATTTCATAAATGTATGCCTCATATAAGGAGACTTAATTTGACTGTAGATTAGATCAAATGTATTACAGCTCTTAGAGAAAATTTAATTTCTTCTCTATTTTCGATTGGTAAATAAATTCAATTTCTATAAGAAAAACCATGTTAGGAGCAGACGGCCATTGGCATTGCCATTACCTGAGACTGCATTTATTTGTGGCAATTACTGTGGAAAATAAATACATAACAAACTCAGTCCTGAAGCTGCAATCTACTGATCAACAGCAATCAAGGACATGGTGGTCACAGAGAAAAGGGTCTTCTACAATAATCGGTTTGCAATGGAAAGAAGTAGTTACTTTGGTTCTCATTTGATCTTTTGGGACTAGTCAAAGGAATTTCAAATTTTTAATGCTTAGTAGAAAAAAAAATATGCTGGCTAAGGAAGTCAGGTATGGATTTTAACCCTATCTTGACACTCCCTTTATAAAAACTATTTCAAATTACTTATCTTGCTCAGTTTTAATTTTCTTATATATGAAGTATGCATAAAATTATATACATCCCTAGCACTACAAAAAATGGTGTTGCAAGGATAATATAGAAAAGATAAAGCACTAATGGGTAATGACTGCCATACAGTAAGTAACTAGCAACTTATAGCTACTGTAAGTAAATATACATTCACTCCTACAAGGATTCCTTAAAGTATCAAATGTCTATGTATTTTGAGGAGGGAAGGAGTTACAGCTGTGAAAGCATACACAATCACTACACTAGCATAGTGGGATGTGGAAGAAAAAAACGTGAAAAAAAGGCTTGAGCAGATAAGTTTATATGTGGCTGCCTATAGCCCCAACAGATTCTTCTGTCATGAAGACATTGAAGCATCATCCCTGGGAAAGTTAGGTAGCTACACTAGCTTGTCTCAATAAATAAAGCAGATAGCAACCAAGAAAGACACACTGGATGTTGACTTTGGGGCTCTGTATGCACACGAACCTGTATACATATGTGCCATACACATGTGAACATGCATACACACATGCATGCACACCACAGTACAGACAAAAAATAAAAAGAGCAAATAGACATCTCAGTGTATAAACATAGTCTGTCAAGGACATACACATGATATAAACAATGCAATATATTTAAATAATTAAACCACACTTGGGTTATTTAAAAATTACCTTTAAAGAGAAAGAGGGAAACTTGGCTGAAATAAGTTAAAGACAGAGGATTTGAACTAAGAGCTAAGAACGAGTGTATGAACTATATAGTGAAGTATTTTAAAGCTGTAATATTCAGGTCAAACCTGAGCTGCACAGGTTGGACGTATTCCTTGCGAAATCTTTTCAGATCTGCACTGATGGGTTGCTCGCCTTTTTCTAGTGCCAATTTGTCTGCCTCAGTAGGTTCTGGTTCCGGAATTTCAAACCTAAGAATAAAATCAAAAGAAGAAAAATGTGTTCATATACAAATGAGAGAGACTTTGGACACATCAGGAAAAGGTTTTGGCTAAGCAATCCTTTTTCCATCATTATGTAGGAGGCACAATTACTACTTCTCTCACCCTGAGGAAAGCTTGCTCCTCAGGAAGCTTGCATAAGAAATCTTTCGCTGTTTGGTACCAAGGTTTGTATTTTTTTTAAGAATTTATTTTTATTATTACTATTTGTACATACCTCTGTGTGTGTTCATAACTGTGTGCATGAGGGAGTGTGTGTGTGCAGGTGCCCATGGAGACCAGAGCCATTGGAGTTGGAGTTAAAGGCCATATGGGTGCTCAGGAAAAGCAGCTACTGCTCTTAACCACTGAGCCATATTTCTAGTCCCTGTATTCTTATTCTCATTTTTAAAAAAGTTTTATAGGTAGCACTGATAAGCACAGAAAAGGTCAACATTTAATATTTTCAACTACAAAGCATTTAAAATGCTACTTAAAAATATAGTAAAAATTTCAGCCCAAATCTTAATATTTAGAAACTAGCAATGTAGGAACTGTTGATTTTTAGGCTCAATAATACATGATTTTTAAAAATAATAAACACTATCTTTTAGAGATACATATAGAAATATTTAGATAAAATCTTGGTCTAGAATCTACTTCAAAATAATCCTGTGGGTAGGATGGCTAAATCTGTAGGAAATAATGAGATATGTCAATGATTACTGAAGTTAAATGATGGATAAAAGGGCTTATAGTCTTCTATTTAACCTTGTATATACTTTTTTTAATAACAAGTCTATTTCAAAAGTAAACGGTAAATAAACATCTTTAAGAAACAAAATAAACTTTACTAAAATACAGTTTTAATCACTGAAGCTTGTTTTCTGTTTCCCACTTAAAACCCCATTGCACACTGAAGAGCGCCCTCACTGGCACAAGCTCAGGAAGCAGTGTTGCTGGAGTAACACAAGCCGTGTCCAAGGACTACTGAGTATTACCAGGAGGACCTCTGCAAGGTACAGAAACGTTAACGTGTGAGATATGTCTTTCTTACCGTTCTATCAGCAAGCTTAGCAATTCCTGTGGTTTACAAAATGAACGATATGTAGTAAGAAAAGTACGAACGAAATTGGGATCTGAAAAAGCAGAGCAAAGAATAGATTTCATGATTAATTTATCTACTTTAATTAACTCTAAGTACCACATTTTCCTTTCTTTTCTTTTTGTTTCCACTTTGAACCTTCCAAGTGTAGCTTTTTTCCTGACAGATGCAATATTTCTCTCTCACCTTTCCTCTCTCCTTCCTCCTTATAAAGACAAGGTCTCATGTAACCCAGGCTGGCTTTAAAAATTGCTGTGTAGCCAATTGAATGCCTTATCGTCCTGTCTCCACTCTACTTCCCAAGTTACTGGCCTAAACCATTTCTTGATAAATGAGAATAAGAACTGTTTCCAATTTTAATTTTACAAATAAACATTTTATAAGCACTTATTAGGCACTAAAATTAATGACACATTTTAGAAACATTTAATGAATTATTTAGTCCTTTTGATTTTTCATTATCTATTTGGGAGGGCACTCCACTCCCACCTATCAACTCTGATGTGTTTTTTCTGTTTCGGGTACCAGACCCTAGGAAAGCACTTGCTAGTTTTACACATCTGCACACATATGATATGTTAACCTAGTTTCATATACCTGTACACATATGATATGTTAACCTAGTTTCACACACATGCATACATGATAATGTTAACCTAGTTTCACATACCTGCACACATATGATATGTTAACCTAGTTTCACATACCTGCATAAATATGATATGTTAACCTAGCCTCACATACCTGCATACATATGATATGTTAACCTTTCAATTAATTTCACCACAGTTCCTCCTTTAATAATGGGGATTCCACTTCTACTTTGCAAGTTGTCTTCAAAAACAATGTTTTCCTCAGAGTCCTTTACCACAAAGCGATACACGTCTGGACTTGGCAGCCTCAGCGGCTGCTCGTTCTCCTCCTTCAGCAGCACGGAGTCGAGCATTCTGTCCAGAGTACTTCGGTAGTGGAGGGAGATGAGGGCTGCCATCCAATTATTCTTCTCTTCAGCTGACTTAGCAGCAAATATTACACTGCTTTCATCTTTGGATACTAATTCAAAAGCATGTTTGCATTCACAAGTATCTTCTTTATCACAGATTTGAATTTTCCTCATGACAAACTTCTCTTTTAATCTGTATTCCGCATTACTATAGCCTGGAAGTCGGGTCTGGCAATGATTAGGTTTACAGCTGATCATCAAGCCATCAAAAAGGAAAATATGTCTTTCGTGTTTAGCACCAATTCTGGTCAATGGCCCCTCCATTATGAATTCATTACAGCACTGTCCAATATCTTTGCCTTCCCACCCATCTATGTTTTTCTGAATTTCATTCATTTTTTTGATAGCCAGATGCTTGCTTCTCAATTGACGATTGTAAAAAAGGCAAACAGGGTCCCTAAAAAAAATAATAAAGAAAAGTAAATTTGGCTTCTTCAATTATAATAATTATGTAATACCAAATCAAATAACAAAAGTATTAACCTGAGTTGAGGGGTCTAGTTAAATGACCGAGTACATGCTTAGCATGCAAAAAGCCGAGTCTTAATACCCAGCATACAAAAGCTTAAATAACCAAATATTAAACTATATTGCTAACAATTATTTTCTTCTAACCCTGCCCCTCAATACCAAATGATCCAAGTTAACTACTGTCAAAGTACTACATTTCTAGAGCCATAGAACTAAAATTATAGAGGAAAACAATCCCACATTGCTTGCAAAAAAAATAACATAAAGTTTCATTAAACATATATTTAAATGAACAAATATATCCTACAGTATAACAATGGTAATTCTGCAATTTCCTGACTAAAAAACCAAACCAAAAAAGGACAAGCATAACTTTTAAAAATGCAGTTAAATCATACTTGGAGAAAGTGAGCCCCACAGACAATGAAGGAAACATAAACATTCATATTTGGAACAATCTCAGATTACCCTGGTCGGCGTCTAGGTGAATGCTGCTTGTAAATTCGGTCCATGCTGCCCTGGAGATTCATGAGAGCAGTGATAGCCTGATTCAAACACTCTCTGTCTTCCTGTTCTTCACTACATGCTTTCAACTGCTAAGGAGGGAAAAGATAAAATTACATTGCTTGGTTCTATTCTCAACGTCATTGTAGTTAAAGCAGCAACAAATATTTAAAACTTAAATGTATTAATGTAGTGGTTTGAATATGCAATGTCTCCCACAGGTTAATGTGTTTGGACACTAAGTTCGAGCTGGCAGCACAGTTTGGGAAAGGCTGTTGACCCACAGAAGGTGGAGCTTCCTGACTGAGGATGCTGCCATTCTTCCCATGGCCATGGGCAGGGTACTTCAACTGTAAACCAAAGTAACCCATTCCTCACTGCTTCTTGTCAGATATTCAGACACAGTAAAAAGACTAAAGTGTTTAATAAAGACAGCTATAACTTTGTATAATTATATATACCACCATACTTTCATCACACAAAACCATTTAAAGTATTTAAAGCATGACATTTAAAAGTTATTTTTAGGGTCAGCAAGATGGCTCTGTGTTTAAAGTGCTTGCTGCACAAACTAGATGATGAGCTCAGTCTCCAGAACCCACGTAAAGGTGGGGAGAGAACCAGATGATCTCAGTCTCCAGAACCCACGTAAAGGTGGGGAGAGAACCAGATGATGAGCTCAGTCTCCAGAACCCAC
>JAQHUG010000070.1:4157411-4168094 GCA_028555095.1 Dicrostonyx torquatus | reverse complement strand
GGAGAGAACCAGATGATGAGCTCAGTCTCCAGAACCCACGTAAAGGTGAAGGAGAGAACCAACTCCATGAAGCTATCTTCTGCGTATGCTCCATGGCACCCACACCCTAACTCAACACTATACACCCATGATTAAAAAAAATTTAAAGCTACTTTAATTCACTAATATGAAGGCAGAAAATAAGATTAACTCCTAAAATTATTACATGCTCTCTAACAGTTAAATACTTATGTTTTGGAAATTTGAAAAAGTTTACATATATTTGTTATACAATAAAAAGATGAATTTTAACACTTCAATGTATCATAAGTTGCGTGTAAACAAACATTATAAAGGGTTTTACTGATATGCTTTTAAATTATTATATGTATATGGCTGTTTTCCTTACATGTATAGTTACACATCATGTGTGCCTGGTGCCCACAGAGACCAGAAGGGGGCATTAGATGCCCCGGAACTAAAGTCGCAGATGGATGTGAGCTAGGACATGTGTACTGGCAACTGAAACCAGATCATCAGCAAGAGGATATTTTTATAACATTAAAGTCAATCACTCTAGTATCAAGAAATCATGAAAGTTAGTATTTTAAATTTTAATCATCCTTAGAATTAAAATTTTACAAGTAATTTTTTAATTCTTCAAATTTTGGCTTTATTTCATCTGCTGATAATTTTCTTTTATATTTCTCTCAGAAGAAAAAACTTTCTCTCAAAAAATACTTTATAATAAAGTAATTTATATTAGATTACATGCCAATATTTTAAACTTTTTTGATAAAGATCAAAGTACTACATAGATATTATATATGGAAAGTATATAAATATATATATTTAAGTAACAACTATGAGAAAATTATCACTTCAAAGAAATTTTGACACTCAAATTTATTTCACAATCTTAACCAGAAAGTCTGTAATAAGACTTAGGCTCTCCTCGTATTTGAAGGAGTTCAATTTGAATGATTTGAACTATTTGAATGTTGCTGTAGATCTGGCCCAAACCTTTCAATTGTGTCCTATAAACTGTCCCCTACTTGGAACACAGACATCGGATTTTCCAAGGGTATCTAAAAGGGTCTTGCCACCAAAAGATTAACAATGAAAGTAGTTTAGATGACTATATTAGAAGTAGTGTCTTAATCTCTAGATTACTAAATAAACACTGAAGGGGCTGGAGAGATGGCTCACTGGTTAAGAACATTGCCTGCTCTTCCAAAGGTCCTGAGTTCAATTCCTGGCAACCACATGGTGGCTCACAACCATCTGTAATGAGATCTGGTGCCCTCTTCTGGCCTGCAGACATACACACAGACAGAATATTGTATACATAATAAATAGATATTAAAAAATAAAAATAAACACTGAAGAGATAATGAGCAAAAAAAAAAATCAAAAACCCACCCAAAGTTTGAAAAAGGATCAGGCTTGGTTATTCTGAATTTTAGGTAACCACAAATAAAAGTTATTTACTTTGTCTATATAAAAGATTTCTCAGGCTTGGGAGATGGCCCAGTGGTTAAGAGCACTCGCTATTCTTCCAGAGGACCCAGGTTTGGTTCCTAGAACCCTGGTGCAGGACAATTCTGTCAATCATGTTTTAAATAAACGCTGATTGGCCAGGCAGGAAGTATAGGCGGGAAAACCAGACAGGAAGTAGAGGTGGAGCAAGGAGAACAGGAGAAATTGGGAAGCAGGAAGCTTCCCTGGCATTCCTGCGCAGATCTCCAACAAGGCAACATGTAGCAGCCCAGCTGAGAGAAGGTACTGGCTATGTGGCTGACAATGGGTTAATATAACTTATGGGAGCTAGTAAGAAGCCTGAGATAATGGGCCAATCAGTTAATAACCTAATGTAGACTCTCTGTGTGATTTTCTTTGGGGCTTGCTGGCTGTGGGGTACTGGGTAGGACAGTAACCCCAACGAGCCAGCCCTCATGTTACAGAACCCAATGGCAGCTCACAACCATCTGTAACTCAAGTCCCAGGGGACTCAACACCTTCTTTTTGCTTTGTAGTCAATATACTTACATGTTGCACAGACATATATACAGGCAAAACACACACATAAAAAAGATTTCTTACAAAAAGAGTCATCTAAGCTCTAAATTAAAATATCTTAATAGCTGGGTGTAGTGGTGCACACCTTTAATCCCAGCATGCAAGAGGCAAACACAGGCAGATTTCTGTGAGTTCAAGGCCAGCCTGGTCTATATAATGAGTTCCAGAATAAGCTGCATAGTGAGATTCCCACCCCCTCTCTCATATATATCATATATATGATATATATACATATATATATCTTAAAGAAGGATGTTGATGGCTTTTTTATTTTTATTGATTAAAATCTTCAATTATCAGCAGCTGTGAAATTCTACCAAAATTGGAACTACCCTAAATTCAGTTATAAAACTACTAAATTTCCCCTCTCCCTAATTCTATTCAAGCAAATTCACATGTTGTCTTTAAACAGTCATACAATAATTACAAGTTTGACAAGCAGAAAAAAAAGTCAGGAGAGTTAGAGTTTCCTGGTAGTGGGAGTATATAAAACAATGGTTGCACGGTACAATCTTAGTTCAATAACTTGCTAACTATTTCTTTGATTTTCAGCACTAAGATAAACATAGAGACTGTCAGTGGCATTGCGGATGGAACCCAGAGCTTTGCATATCTAGGTAAGTCTTTGACTACCGAGGCACATGCATAGCTAACAGAGAGACCTAAGTGTCAGCTTGATGAAGATCCACGCTGCTTCTCTACAAGATTTGAAAGGATGCATTCCATACCTCTTGAGTAGGCACAGAAATCACTGGTGAACCAGCTGCGTATGTGTCAAACTCTTCCTGTTTCTGTAGCTTTCTGTGCTGCCCCCTGGTCTCCTCACCCAAACGGTGAACCACAAAGTGCTTCTTAATGTTGAAGTTGCTTTTCAAATAACATTTTCCCTCTTCTACTGTTTATTTGTAAGCAATGTTAAATGTATAGAACAGTTGCAAGAATAACAGAAAATTTCTGAATACTCAAGTTTCTAATTCTAACATTTTGCCCCATCCATATTCTTTTGTGTGCATACCATTCCCCAACCTTTCCTTACAGAGAAGGGGAAACCATTGCTGAATAGCTTTGAAGTATATCCGGAATATCCTTATATCGCAAAACACTCTCAAAGTGGAAGACAACCCATGGGAGTCAGTTCTCTCCTTCCACCATGGTCTAACTCCTCAATCCTAGTTGACTTGATTTCTTTATGGCTCTGTAATTCATTGATTTACCTTGTCAATACCTACAGTGGGATGTCCACCATAAATGAAATGAAAAGTTACTCATGTAAGTTGTCACAAGGATTTTTTTTGTCAGTAATATTGACAAATTCTGTTATTCTCATAGCTAATGATATGACTGTTAACAACTGTGATCTTGATGGTAGATTGCTTCCTAACTCTGTAACATGTATGTATTTGTATGTACATATATACATGAATACACACACACCTCTTAGACTACTGGCTCATGCTACAAAAAGTGGGAAATAAGAACTGAGAACACATCTTATCTTTCTGGAAGGTCCCCTTTGGGAAGACTGCTGTGACCTAAGGCTGTCACTTTGTGGGGCAGGACAACACTTCTCTAGTCTCAAATGCACAGAATTACGGGTATGAGATAAGTGTTTATTTCTATACAGTGTGTATATTTCTAAAATAATCATTGCATATTGGGGAAATTGAAAAATTACTTTTATGCGGTGTTCTTTACACTGTTGGTATTTCAGCAGTACATTTTAGAATAAGAATGTTCTTTTGTGGAATCAGAACATATTTCAGATCAACTTCACAACAGTAAAGCTCTATGATCCTAGATTAGGGATATAGCTCATTGGGAGAGTGCTTGCCTAGCATGCACCATGGCCCAGCACAGCATAAACCGTGTGGTAGCACACACCTGTAATCCTAGCACTTGGGAAGTGGGGGTAGGACTGGGAGTTCATGGTCATTTTCATCTACACAGCAGACCAGCCTGGACTACATGGGACTCAATCTCAATAAACAAACAAACAACACAAGGCTGTATTCATCTAGAATACAGCAGTTTTATAAACTGTCTCCATAACGTCCTTTGAGGAGCGTGTCCTCTATTACAGGATCTAGTAAGTGCTGCGTTGCCACGTTTATTGTTCCTTTTCATCTGCAGAGTTCCTCAGCATTGGTTTACATGATTCTTCCAAATAAGTAACACAGACAGATAGATAAGCTACTGTACAGACAACCCTCTAAGACTTTTTCTGACTTACTTCTATACCAGTTATCCTACACAACTACTGCATTTTGGAAAATTTGTTCTTAGTTTTAAAGTAGAATCAAAGTGCTAGGTTCCAGTGGCATTTTCACACACACTTTGCTCTTGCTCTCCCTCTTCGCTCCCTGCCCCCCCTCCCGTGCCTGTGCTCCCCTCCTGTCAGTCTCCTTCCTACTCTAGTTGCCTGCCTTCTGCTTTCAGGCCACATGCATTCTTTGCCATCTATTTCCCCTTCTGTTCTCCCTACGTTAAGATTTTCTTCCCCTTTCAGGAGCCACTTTTATGACTTACACCCACGCCTTGTTCCTACATATATAAAAATTAAAATCACATTGACACTCACACTGACATGTGAGTGAGAACATGGTATGAGCCTGGGCTATTTCACTTGGAATAATTAATTTCCAATTCTATTTTCCTGCAAAAGGCATGATTTCATTTTTATTCATAGCTGAGTAAAAATTCATTGTGTGAATATATATGTATCACATTCTTTATGCTTATCAACATGTGGATTATTAAGCATTTATTCTAATTACTTCTTTGATATCCACATTCTTTATTGAATTATAATAAAGTCCTTAAATAATAGCGATACACCTTTTTTGTCCATTTTTAGTATAATATGGTTAGTACCCAACAGGCAGTTGTCAAAAGTAATCAGGATTGTGTGTGTGTAATACTCAAATCTTTTTGTGTTTATACACAAATAACTGAATAATACATTTTAGTTCTCTGTGCATGACCTTTTGTTTATTTAATCTTTATTACAACTCATCGAGATATGAAATATAGCATATGTGCATAGATCAGACAAGGTATGTGCAGAAAAGTTAGGTCATTTGTCCTATATGAGCAGCAAAGCCAGTCAAACCAGGAGTTCTCACCTAAAGTGCCCTCTGCCTCTCTACAATGAGAGCAGACTGAACTGTGTAAAACACTGGTCTTTGCCTAAATTTGGTGATCAGTTAAAAAACAAACAAACAAAACTCCTTCCACTCAACATATAGTGAATGGCTGGGGTACAGCTCAGGATAGAGCACCTGCCTAGCAAGGGCCAGTCTCTGATCTCCAGCCCTGCTCCTCACCCCACAAACGCACAGACACCTGCACAGCTGCAGCTCAGCAAAGGCTGCACGCCATGGTAACTACTGAATCCAAGTGGAAGGAGTTCATCTGGATTCTAGGTGAAAGGTAAAAATTATTTCCTAAAGAAACTCAATATTGGCTAATCTTTCTTAATGAATCCCACTAAGTTATTAATATTGTATCTTAATATTAAACTTTATAGACCTCTTGAAGAGAATTTTTATTCTACTGATAAATTTCAAGGAAATGTCCAAAGACTAAAAGACTGTTACTTGACTTTGAATAAATAATATCTGAAAGGAGTCAGGCGGTGACGGCCCACACCTTCAATCCCAGCACTCAGGAGAATCTCTGAGTTCAAGACAAATCTGTTCTACAGGACTACACACACAAACTCTGTTTCCAAAAAGAAAAAAAACAAAAAACAAAACAAAAAACCCTAACAAAAAAACAAAAAAATCTTATCTTTATCTGGGAAGAGGGAACTTAAACTGAGAAAATGCCTCCTTCAGATTGGACCTGTAGGCAAGTCTGTGGGACATTTTTTTGATTAATGACTGACATGGCAGGGTCCAGACCATCTCACTGTGTGTGGTGCATGTCTGAGCAGGTAATCCTGGGTGCTATAAGAAAGCAGACTGAGCAGGCCATGGGGAGAATCGAGTAAGCAGTGTTCCTCCATGGCCTCTACTTCAGTTTCTGCCTTAAGTGCCTGCCCGATTCCCTCAGTGGTGGAACTGCTACTTGGAAATGTAAAATAAAATAAACCCCTTCCTTCCCTAGGTGCTTTTGATCAGTGTCTTATCACCACACAGAAACATAACTAAGACAGTATCACTTATAATAAAGGATATATATGCCAATATCTTGTTTTCTCCATCGATGGTGAAAGAAAGCTTTGCTGGGTATAGTAGTCTGGGCTTGCATCCATGGTCTCTTAGCGTCTTCGCTCCCTGCCCCCCCTCCCGTGCCTGTGCTCCCCTCCTGTCAGTCTCCTTCCTACTCTAGTTGCCTGCCTTCTGCTTTCAGGCCATTTGGGTCCTGGGGACCAAACTCAGGTTGTCAGGTTGATGGCACACACCTTTACCCTTCACACAGCTCTTGGTACACGTCTGCATACACTGTTCTAGAGCCTTGGTTCTCAACCTTCCTAACTGTGCAACCCCTTAATATAGTTTCACATGCTGAGGTGACCTCAATCAAAAAATTATTTCACTGTACCTCATAATTGTAATTTTCTACTGTTATAAATCATAGTGTAAATATCTGATATGTGACCCCCAAGGAGGTGAGACTTTTCCTGCTTGTTTTCAGACTTTCAAATAGGTCATCTGATGCACAGATTATGGCTGTGGTTTTTTTTTTTTGCATTTCCCGAAGCTGGTACCTTCATCAATCAGACAGTGGTTCCTGCGTGTTGTCATTCCTGAAGCTTTAGAGCCCTCACCATAAAGAGCTTTCTGCTCATGTCAGGGCCTCAGACGGCAGAGAGATGGAGCTTGGCTAGTAATTCTCATTCTTTCCCCTGGTGCTGCCGATTTCCCCAACTCCAGACAGCATGCGAGCATTTCTGCCTATTTCCACTGTTTTCCTTTTGCAAATATATCCCAATGTAACTTAGTCAATAAAATTTTCTTTCCTAATTTTTCTTTATTGCTCTTCAAGTGAATGAGCTTTCTGCTTGATTGTTCTATGCCTGCCTTTAGGGTCCTGTGCTATTGGTGCAGACTGACTGTTCTATGCCTGCCTTTAGGGTCCTGTGCTATTGGTGCAGACTGACTGTTCTATGCCTGCCTTTAGGGCCCTCTATATTGGTGCAGACAGTTCTACGCCTGCCTTTAGGATCCTCTACTATTGGGGCAATTGCTTGTTTGGAGTTTGTCCATTGACGCCACACCACAGTTAATAATACCGGGCGGGATAATAGTTAGACTAACTCTACAGTGTCTTTTAGACATCTTTGCCAAGAATTTACTTGGTAATTTCTAGTGAACATGTACATCAAGAATACATTTTTATGGTATCTCATTATCCATTAAGTAAGTTCATCATTTTTTGTGCACAAATAGATGACATTAGTTTCATCCTTGGAGACTAAATGATAAAGTACTTGGGAAGCAGAGGTAGGTAGATCTCCCAAGGCCAGCATGGTCTACACAGTGAGTTCCAGGACAGCCAGGGCTGTTACACAGAGAAACTTTGTCTCAAAACAAAACAAAAAAACCCAAACCCAGACAAAGAGGTGAAGCTTCAGTAGTCCTATCATCACTTCACATCTGTCTTCCATGTTTGCTGACATTTTAAAGTCCTTCTCTCCAACCTGGCTGGATGACTGCAAGGTTGCCTTCATTACTAAGCACCTAAGAGCAAGATGACTTGGACTACGACAGCTCGGCTCACCTGAAGGTCACATCTGTTACAATTAATCACTAAAATACCCTTAGCCAATGTGACTAAGACTAGGAGCCATTCAGAAAATTAAAACAGAGAATTATTATTTATGCTATGTATATAGATAGAGCATGCTGGAAATCTCAGTTCTTTGATGGTTAAGGCAGAAAGATCAGGACTTCAAGGATATCCTCAGCTACACAATGAGTTCAAGGCCAGTCTGGGCTACATGAAATCCTGTCTATAACAAAAAGAAAACCAATTTACTCATGCTTTCATTTATCCTCTCCCTCCATCTCTTCTTTCTGATGCATGTACATACACAATTGTGTGTGCTTGGTATATATACTAAGAGATGAAGAACATCATCTTCATGAAGACTTCAAAGTGATTTTTCTCAGGCTAGAGAGATGGCTCAGACATTAAGGGCATTTGCTGTCCTTGTAGAAGACCTAGGTTCAGTTCCTAGCCAGTCGTCACATGACCATCTGGAACTCCAGTTCCAGGAATCTCATTCCCTCTTCTAGTCTCCCAGGCACTAAGCACACATGTGGCATATATACATACATGCAAAAACCCCCACTTATACATATAAAATAAAGAATGGTTTTCTTAAGATAAAACTAGATAAAAACTTTGAACAATGTTATAGATAAAATTATTGCTTCTATAAGATAGGTCAGCATTCCAACAGGCAGAAATAACTGTACTCTGGGTTCAAAACAAAAGAGAGGACATGAAAAGGGGAAAAGGAATGCCTGGGGAGATGGGAGGAGGAGGATGTGTGAATTTAATCAAGATACATTGTTTACATATAAGAAATAATCACATAATAAAAGATATTCTGTAATAATTCTAAAATAAAACTAATTTTTTCAAAGATTGGTACAGTGGCTCTCCAAAATTAGTTTTAAAAAGCAAATACTCTTCCATTAAGGTTGATAATTTGAGAGTCCATGTTAAAAAACTGACACAGAATAAACTTCTTTTATCTGTCTACACATGAAGATGATGTGGCAAGGAGTAAACCAATGGTTTTTCCAAGACCCTGGGACACAAGTTGGAAATGTTAGCATGTATCCTTCTGGGTTCTTGTGCTTGTTGGCCGGCCAGGGATCAGCCCAGGGCTTCACCTGATGGGCAAGGATTCTACCACCGAGTTCCATCCCTAAGCCTAGGATACTTCATTTTTGTGAGAAAAAAATATTAGGAATAATATAATCAGATAGAAATTTTGGTTTTAGGATTTATAAATCTACTGACTTTGTTAGAGAAAGCTTTTGCCTTACCTTTAATAACTCGAAGTAATGCCAACAATGATACACTGGCACCAGCATAAGACGTGGAAGGACGTAACGAACAGCCTCCTTAAAGCCATCAGCAATGGACTGCAAAGTAAAAAGACACAGCACAGCTGAGACCAGGACACAGCAGCTGTGCCTAAGGGAGACAGCTTTCAACACACAAGGAAAGCATCAAGGTGATAATGGAGAGTAGTCCTAGTGAAACTCAAGTGCTAGAAATCAAGTTTTCCCCTGCCTACTCCGAGCACATTACTGATAAATACACACATTTCTGCATGTGTTAGATGGTGAAGTGACTTTGCAATGTTGTCTACAGATTTTCCTCAAGATCCAGGTTTCCACATACCACAAAGAAAAATGTTAAATTTATTTAAACTGTTCTTTTTTCTTTTCTTTAAAGATAGAGTTTCATGGTGTAGCCCTGCCTATCCTGCAATTCACTCTGTAGACCAGGCTGGCCTTGAACTCAGAGAGGCCTGCCTCTGCCTCCTGAGTGCTGGGATTAAAGGCGTGCGCCACCACCTCCTAGATATTTAAACTCTAAGAGCGGTGGGAGGGCAAAGAAGGATGGTTGCACAGTACAGGCATTCTGGGCTACAGATCTAGAACCTATCTTTAAAAAGAAACAACAGCCACTCACAAGGAAAAGGAAGTAAGTTCAAATAGTTTCAAAGAATGTTTTTAAGGAAGTTGTACACTACAAATGTTTCTTAAAAAAATTCCCCAGTGAATAAATACATTTCAGATTTAGCTTATTTATGAAGAATATTTGGTGTCTAAGTCAACTGGCAAAGCTAGTTCTGCTTACAAAATGGACAGCTGTGTCAGAGTGTTGTCAGGGAGCCTGAGGAAAGTCAAGTTCTAGCATTTGCTGGGTGGTCTGGGTGTTCCTGCACTCCAGAGCCTCAGGCAGAAACCTAACCCATGCATTAGGTTTGCAGTTAGGATGTGGGGGTGCCTTTAGAACGGGGCTGATAACCTGATAAGGGCCTAAGCATTGTGCTGGCCCCATCCGGCATCTGAAAACACAGTGAGATGGGCCCCCCACGAACAAAGGAGAAACCCTCCTCAGACCATAAATCTGCCAGCATCATGAGTCTGGAATCCCCAGCCTCCAAACAGTGGGAAGTTCAGCTTCATCTGTGTAGCTTCCCAGATGATGATGTTCTGTTATAGCTGCATGATGGACTAGCACAGCATCTGAATTAGTCAGCTTAGAAGTTCTTGCTAGAACCAATACACCACTTTAAAGCTAGTCTACAAAGACCACCTATTTTATTAATTTGCAGTGAAATGACTACTTAAGTGCATTCTAAAACTCTGGACTGCTAATTATCAGTAGAAGGATCTAAGTGATAATAACATAAGCTAACACTTACTGAATGTGTAATATGTGCTAAGCATCATAGTGCTTTACACAGATTCTCATTTATTATATTTATGTGTATGTTGCACTTACCATAGCATGCATGTAGAGGTGAAAGGAAAATGTGAGGGGGATGGTCCTCTCTTTCCTCCCTGTGGGTCTTGGGGATCATACCCAGGTTGTCAGGATTGCAGCAAGTGCCCTACCCACTGAGCCATTTCACATCCCTTAGTCCACTTC
>JAQHUG010000070.1:4098818-4125741 GCA_028555095.1 Dicrostonyx torquatus | reverse complement strand
TGGGAACCTATTCTATATGGATGCACACCTTCTTAGGCTGAGATGGAGGGGGGGGAGGGCCTTGGGCTTTCCACAGGGCAGGGTATCCTGCCCCATCTCAAGGAAGCAGGGGAAGGGCGGTGGGGAGCGGGGGAGCGGGAGGGTCTGGGACAAGGGGAGTAAATGTAAATTTTTCTTTTAACAATTAAAAAAAATATGGAGAAAAAAAATTTTTTTGAGCTCTTACTATTTTTTTTCTAAAGCTAGAACCTGGTAATTTACCCTAATAATCCAGTGTGACTGGATATAAGAAGCACAGTAACAGTTATACCTGAATATTGCAAACAGCTGTTGAAAAAAACCTAAGCACTGCTCTCACTTTTTATAAGTACTAAAAAGGATATCAGTACTATCGACACACGGAACATAACAGAAACCTTAAATAGCCTCACAATTATTTCTGAAAACTGGTTCAGTAACTGGAAAGCCTTTCCACAAAGAAATCAGAATGAGATAATTTGGTTATCAAAATTTAGCATGAAATTTTGCCTTACACCGAGTAGACCATTCCTGAAAATTATCAAGGCATAAAACAATGTATTTTTTCCTCTCCTACCCTCTAAGTGTGTGGGATTGGTGGCGAAGCTCCTTCTCTCACTCCTACATTAATATTTGTGGCTTCTTTTTTGAGCAATATCTCAGGGAGTTACTAACTTTACTAATCTTGTCAAGGACCAACTCCTGACTTTCTTCTATTTCTGTCTTATCTGTATTTTGCATTTTAGCTCTGCTGACTTCTTGACATGGCCATTTCATCGTTGTTTTTCATCTTTTCTAACATACATACTGTCTATAAAAATCTATCTTTGTGAAAACTAAGATTTTTAATAAATTTTAATAATCAAAGTAATTATTAATTTCTAATATACTTTAGAATCCAGAATTCATAAACATAAGGCATTTTTTTAGGCTAAATATTCCCATGTAGTCTAGAGTGGCTCAGCCTCCTACATGCCAGGATCTGCAGAGGTGTACTGTCAGTCCTGGGTTATACATGTGCTGTAAAGATGTTCTGCATTGGGTTTGGCAATAATTGCATGTAGTGTATAAAAACATGCAATAATTGCATATAGGTTTGGGGGTTCAAGCTCACTGATAGAGTGCTTGCCTGGTACAGTCAAGGTTCTCAGTTTGATACCCAGAAGCATAAAAGAACACAAAACAAAATCTCGATACTTCAGGTTTTAAAATTTGTTGAGACTACATACAGTCTACTATAGTTGGCATCACTGACAAAGTTGTTAAGCATTTAAAGAAGAAATACAACAATCTTAAGCAAGCTCACTCAGTAAACAGAAAAAGATTGACAGACCTATTTTAAGATTAGCTTAGATAAAAACAAAAGACAAAAATGATATGTCATATGCCATTTTTACCCAAAAACTCAGAAAATCAAAATAAAATATCAGTCAGTTAAATTCCACTACACACACACACACACACACACACACACACACACACACACACACAAAGTGTACCCAATACCACAAACAAGTTTGGTTTCTCCTAAGTAACAAAAGTTGGTTTAATGCTGGAATAACTAACTCATATAACTCATCATGTTAACATATTAACAGAAAACTCATATCCATGCCAACAGATGTAGAAAAAGCATCTGAAAACAAATCCAGCACGCATTCATGATAAAACTTTTCAAAGTATTTCCTTAATTTAATGGAAAATTTTTATTTGTGAAAGACATCTATAAAAATACTATATAGTAAAATCATAGTTTGCAGCACAAATTCTAATTGGTCTTAATAAGAACTCAGACTCAGATATGAGGTTAATGCTGAAGATCAGAGAAGCAGAACAGCCAGCTACTAGCTCTTACCTCTACCTCTATCCTCAGACTAAATGCTTGCTGTATGACTCTTCAGACTGAATCTTTTCTCCTTCTGTCTTATATTCCACTCTCCGCCCAGCCATATTGCTCTTGTCTCCACCTCTCTGGTGTTAGGCTTAAAGGCTGGGATCACTTTTGTGTGAGCTCTGTTTCTCTTTTAGACAGATTTAATCTTGTGTAGCCCAGAATGGCCTTGAATTTATAGAGATCCACCTGCCTGTCTCCTGAGTGCTGGGATTAAAGGTGTGTGCCACCACTGTCTGGACTCTATGGCTTAACTTTGTACTCTGATCTTCAGGAAAACTTTATTTGTTAGATCACAAACAAATTATTACTACATTAATTAATGATAAAATAGTAAAAGCTTGCCTCTGAGATCAAGAGAAAGGCAAGGCAAGGCTACTACTGGTTGCTCCCCGTAAACTGAAGGTAAGATAATGCTACTGATGAAGACAACACCCACACAACATTGAACATGAGTTGGTGCCTACCTAGAGCCCTTATCCCTGCTGACTAGTGTTCCTGGCACTGGAAGGTACTCTACACACTACCAAAGAAGAAAGGTGAACTTCAGACTGGATATAAACCCTTCAATCTACACTGGTGGCACAGAAGCTGTGGAAGTGAGCAATCAATATCCATGAGATGACCCGTCTTTGACACTGCTCAGTGTCTAAGAACTTGGACTAGACAGGTCAAGGACTACTGCTCTGATAAAGAAACAGAGCAGGAAAATGACTTCTGGTGGCATTCTGCTATGCTCACAGCAATCATCATCAGAGAACTCACATCTACAGTAGATGAGGACTAACACAGACATCCACAGCCAGACATTATGTAGAGTGTGAGACACCTTGAAACACTCAATCCTAAATGGGATTTCTTCATCAAATCCCTCCTCTAAGGGCTCAGGGAACCTTGAAGAAGTGGAGACAGGAAGACTTTAAGAGCTGAAGAGATTTGAGGACACCAAGGAAATAAGGCCTTCTAAACACAGCAGGACTGGTGAACGTATGAACTCAGTGGCCGTGGCAGCATGCACAGGGCCTGTAGGTCTGCACCAGATGTGGTCCCAGAATCAAGACCGCAAGTGGACATATGCCTCCATTCCTAATAACTTCTCGCAAAGAAAAAAAATTAGTTTTTACCAACAGAGTCTCACTGGGTGTAAAGCCACTCTTAGGCCAGATCCCATGCACAGCAGTAGGTGGTCAACACAGAGAGAACTCAGAGACATTTCTGAGGTTCACTGTCCACAATGCTTTGTCAGACACTTTATTTCTAAAGTTGCAGGTCTTTTGCACATATGTTAAGCCGCCCAGTTTTGTGTTTCTATGGCATTTCTGCGTGGATGAACGGACATGGGTTTCTCTGTGTCTATGTCTTTCTTCTTTGGTTCTTTTCTATGCTTGTTTGTTTTTACTTTCTCTTATTTTATTTCATCTCATTTATGTTTTAAATTCCCGTTTTCTAATGAACGAGAAAAAAAGTTGTGGACTTGGAAGAAAGGGAAGGATCTGAGAGGAATTCAGAATATATTGTATAGTAAAAATCTATTTTGGGGGCTGGAGAGATGGCTCAGAGGTTAGGAGCACTGGCTGTTCTTCCAGAGGTTCTGAGTTCAGTTCCCAGTAACATATGGTGGCTCACAACCATCTACAATGAGGCATACATGCAGGCAGAATACCATATAAACAAACAAATATTTGAAAAAATCTATTTTCAATTTTAAAAAATTTAAGGGAAAAAAAAGAGAGGCTAGCACTCAGGAGGCAGAGGTCAGAGATTTCTGAGTTGGTGGCCAAACTGGAGGAAAAAAAGGAAAACAAAAGAAAAAGAAAGGGTAAGGACAATTTCTATTATTTCTACTCCACATTATATAGAGGTCCTAGACAGTCCTTAAGCAAGAAGACAAAAGAAAGTATAAGAATCAGTAAGTAGGTCTGAGGGTTGGCTCAACAGTTCAGAGAGGTTGCTGCTCAAGCATGAAGGCCTGAGTTCAAATCTCAAGCACCCACATAGAAAAATCTTATAACCCCAGCAAAGCAGGAAGTGGAGACAGGAGGATCACTGGGGCTTGCTGGACCAGCCTAGCTCTATGTCAGTGGGAGGCCCTGATTAAGGGAAGAGGATGGAGAATGCCTGACCAGGACACCTCCTGCCCTCCTCGAGCACTACACACATGCATGCACACATATACTGAGAAAGAATTAGGAGAAAACTTAATTTGCAGATGACTTGGTTATTCCTTCTGATGATTCCTGGGTGCTGAAATATCCAGATAAAAATGTGTGTTTGTCCTGCTGAGACAGTGAGATGAAGTTACCATCTAAATCAGTAGACTGACCTTCCTCTTTGGGCAGCGTCGGTCTAGCCTAATAAAACATTCTTTTCTCTTCTGAGTAACAAGGAACCCTTTTCTCTCTTCCTTACTAGATTTGAGCTGAGTTTCTGCACTTTAGACCAAGACTCACATGGGAACCTATGGCACTGGCTCTCCTGGAACTTAGGTTACAACCATGCTATGACTTTTCTGGGTCTTCAACTTAATAAAAGCAGACCTCGAACCTCCCAGCTTCCCCAACTGCATAAGCCAATTTCTTCATAGTAAGTCTCTTTTAAAATGTTTATACAAGCATATGTGTGATTAGTTCTGTTTTTCTGAGACTCCAGACTAATATACTCACATAGGACAAAACTACAAATAAATCATTTGAATTCATAAAAAAAAACCCTTTCAATTCTATGTACCATCAACAAATATAAATTTTTAAATAATAACACTTATAACTTTTAAAATAATGTGCCTTTAACTAAATCTTACCAAAAACATGACTCCTATTCAGAAAACTACACTACACTGAGAGAAATTAAACATGAAGCAAATTAATGACAGTATTTGCTTTGTGAATTTTCAGGCATATGTATACCAATTCTTCCCAAACTAATGCATAAAGTTAATAAAACCTCAATCAAAACAACTTGCTGTAATTCAACTGACAAGATAACTTTCAAAATGTAGACAAAAATATAAAAAAACTAGAATAACTATCTACCATTTGCAATTTATTCCTTTACTCTGTATGTACTAAGCATTCTTCTGTATGCTTAATAAATTCACTCCTTCAAAACAAAAACATGGTTATCATAGACTACTCAAAAGACCACATAAAACAGTTCATCAAAAAATATAATAATACTGAAAACTATATGAAGCAAGGATTAATCCTAAAAACAATATTAATAAAAGACACTAGATTATAAGAATACATATAAGCTTCAAGATAAGACAAGATTGCTGGGCATAGTGTCACACGCCTTTAATCTCAGCACTCGGTCAGCAGAAGCAGGTGGATATCTGTGAGTTTGAGGCCAGTTTGGTCTACATAGGAGTTCTATATGTAGCATGTACAAAGCACTACATAGTGAGAGGCTGTCTCAATAAATAAAAGTATTACATTAAAGAGTAAAAAGACAAAGCTAAACCACTACTTAGGAACACACGGGAAAAGGGGAAGACTACTAAGAAGCAGTATCTTCTGGAGCATTTTATGCAGACAAACGATGGCAATGTGCTGCCACCTGAATGGCAGTTAAATATCTACGCTCTCTAATTGGTGTGTTTATCCTTTATGTGCTTTCCGGTTTGTGTCGAACATCACCAACAAATGTTTCAAAGTTAAGAGAATCATCTGGCAAGCTGAGATGATTAATTACCACTAAAATATTTTTAATATCCCTAGTAGCCAATTCAATGAATAAAATGAAAATGATAGAATACTGTAAACAGAGAATAGATTACAAAATTGAGATGAAGTGGATTATGTACATGAAGCATTTTAACTAGTTCCAGACAGTTAAGATCAGAAGCTTGACAGCAATGCTTTTATATTTAACCCAACAAATTATCAATCAAATATGATGATAAAAATAAAAGCACCCTGAGACATGACATAACAAGGATATATGTATGTGTGTATAAGTATGTATGTGTATGTATGTATGTGTGTATATGCATGTATGTATAGATAGATAGATAGATATCCCACATACCACTTCTCATTAAGACTTTGATGTATACAACACTAAGACAAAACTATAATCAAGAATGAGAAAACCATGGGTAGTAGGAAAATAAAAAAAAATCAATATAGAAGAAAGACTAAAGGGGTGCTCAGAATTAAAATAATTATATGACAAGAGTCATACAATAGGTATCAGGGTAACCAGTGCAGACAGAAACATGTCGGAAGACTCTGAAGAACTGTCCCAACAGATGACATCAAGAACATACTTAATGGAACTAAAATTTCTGGAAGAATCTTGAGACAACTGGCAGACATCCTGAGCTTGAGATTCAGTTTACAGAAAACTTATACAAACAAGAAATCAAGATAATTATTAGTGCCATTAAAAGCAAAAAGAAAAAGTGCTTTAATATAAATAACACAATGAGTCATAATAATATAAGGATGAATATTAACTCAATCAATACCAATATACAGCCATGTAGAAGGAAAGCAGGAAGGTACACATGGCAGAGGTTTGGGGAAAATATTTCCTCTCACACTTCTGTAGTGATATTTTATTTGTATTTTAATAAATAAAGCTTGCCTGAAGATCAAAGTGCAAAGCTAAGCCACTGAAGGCCAGGTAGTGGTGTGTACACCTTTAATCTCAGGACTAAGGAGACAGAGGCAGAAGGATCTCTGTGAGTTCAAGGCCACCCTGGGCTACACAAGATCGATCCAGAAACAGAACCAGGTGGTGTTGGTTCAGCCCTTTAATCCCAGTGTTTGGGAGTCACACACCTTTAATCCCAGTGTTTGGGAGTCACACACCTTTAATCCCAGTGTTTGGGAGTCACACACCTTTAATCCCAGCACTAGGAAAGTGGAGACAGGAGTGATATGGCTGGGTGCAGAGAGGAAGAGACAGGAACTCACTAGAGTGTGGAGTCTGAGGTTTGGAGGAGCCACAGTGCAGTCCAGGCAGTCTGAACATTGGTAGAGGTAGAAGGTCTCTCTAGTGACTTACTGCTTTGCCTCCCTGATCTTTATCTTTAACCCCTCCCTGTTTCTGTCTCGGGTTTTTATTATTCATGCTACACATTCCCTTCACCTGATGAGAGGAAACCTTGTAACATCTACACTGTACATGTCCACTATATTCTTGGTATAAAGACCCTTTTTTCCATTTATTTATGTATGTATGTGCATGTGTGCACACACACTCATGCCATGGCATATGTGGAGGTCAGAGGACAACCTGAGAAAGTCAAATTCTTTTCTTCCACCACATTAGTTCAAGTTTTGCACCCGGGCACCAGGCTTGGCAGCAAATGCCATCTCAGGGACCATAAGAAATCCTATTTCTACAAAAACATTCACACGGCTAGTACAGCAGACACCATAGGATTTATTTACTACCTTAAAAAACTAAGAGACAATAGACAAAAATGACCACATCAGGACAAACAAACATCAATTTTTCAGAAAGTAGAATTAAAGTTATTTTCAGTTCTTAACAGTAGAATATCAAGTCAGACCTGTATTGCAGTTACATTTTCAATGTCAGAAGGTATTTCCTTCTCCATACACTGAGTAGAGCAACCATAACATATATGTAGATACACTGAAGTATTTATTTAAAAACCTATTTCTAATATTATATTTAACAAAATACAGATTTTTTTTACTATCTTTTCCAGGTTTCCATATTCACAAACAAACAAACAAACAAAAAACTGTTAGTGCATTGTTTGATCAACTAATATTTGCATTTCAAAAAAATGTAGTCAATAAACCTAACTTTCTGACTGACATCTGTTCCAAATTCTTCATTAAAAATTTCTACAGAAATACAAATGGCTCAAATGTCCTTTAAATCCTGCATGAAGACCAGGGGTGGGGCCTGGTGGTTTTTCTTCTAGAAGCTTTGTAGCTTTAGGGTTTACTATTTAGACTGGTATTCTATTTGAATTAATTTTATAAATGATGCGATAATTCTGCTTATGGTGCATGTTCTGAACATCGACAGCTGGTCATCTCCTTACTGTCAATAAATGGCATCTTACTGCTAAAGGTCTTTACACTTTATAAAAACGACTTGTACATACACATATATGCACTGATCCTGGGTTGTCTGTTCTGTCCCTCTGGTTTTGTTGATTAGATCAGGGCCACTCAGCTTAGGTGGCTGTTTATAGGCATTCTTGAAATTAGGCCAGGCATGGTAGTGCATGCCTGTGATCCCAGCACTCTGGAAGCTGAAGTGGAGGGGGCCCTATTTTCAGGCCACTTGTTATTTAATGGAACTCTTGGTTTTGTTTTTTGATAGCTAGCTACTTGATAATGTTTGTTCTCCTAGATTTCTTTTAACTCAAAGTTGTTTACATTATTTGAGGGCCTCTCTTTTATGTAAGAAATCTGGTACTCATGTGGCAAAGGTCTCGTGCACAGTGAGCACGGTAAGCACGCTTAGAGTCAAGATGGCCTCCTGGAAAGGATGAAGGGAAAGGACCAGGACAGAAACAAGGCCAGGGAAGGCACATGGGTTCAACTGAGGCACCAGCCTGCTCATCGAGAGAAGCACTCTGAGGAGTAACAGAAGGGCACCTGAGCTGCTGGAGTTGGCGCCCCATGAATTCCTGGTGTAGGAAATGTACCAATGGGAACAGAAGACCTAGAGGGTAAAAGTGTTTTTCTTAAGTGTGGTATCTTTTCCCACAAAGAAAAATTTAAAGCAAATTTTAATTGTCCCAGTTCATTTTGTCTTTCTTATTCAAATTTAGCATTTTTCTTGATAAAAGATGTTGCTCAGTGTAAAACAAATATACTTTATTGATTAGAAAATGGCCAAAAAGTTATAAAGTGTTTACACTGGTTTCAGGATAATCCTCCTAAATCACCAAGAGACGAAAAGGTGCATAGTGGTGCACCTCTAATCCCTAACTCAGGAGGTGACTGTCACACAGCAAAGCCTGTCTCAAAGGCAGGTACTGTGGGTGATCTGTATTACTGTTAGCTCCAACAGAGTTGATTATTCGTAGTTGGGTCATGAATTGGTAGGCTGTAAGGAACAAGAATTGCTTCTGAAGCCTACAGACTATTTAGAAAACGACTGTTAAAAGTACCTGTTGTTAGGTACTAGCTGTGAACTAACTGACCATAGATTAAGACTCAAAAACAGCTAAATAAATTTTGTTTGGTTCTAATAAAAAAAAAGTACTATTTAAAAAAATGTGGTCAGATAAAATGCATTTTTAATCAATAAATATTGCCTTGACTAAGGCACACTTAAATTAATAATTTTTATCGTCTTGCTCTTTCTTGGATATACTAAACAAAGAAGCTCTAAGTACGAAAAGTGAAAAGATAAAAATCACAGTTACGAGCTATTTAGAAGGAGTGGAAAAGGTAGAAAATAAAAAGGCAAATGACTATTTTTTTTAAGGTTTTTCAAGACAGGGATTCTCTGTGTAGCAACCCAGGCTGTCTGGTACTCCATTTATAGAACAGGCTGGCCTTAAACTCATGGGGATCCTCCTGCCTCTGCTTCCTGAGTGCTAGGATTAAAGGTGTGCACCTGTTGACAAATGAGTCTTAAAATCAGATGACAAATTATTTTACAAGTAAAATGATCTTTGCTTTAAACAGAACTTAAGGAGAACCTAAGTGAGTAGATAGTGATTAAAAGCAATCTGATATTAAATTCACTGAATATTTAGAAAGAACTATAGAATTTGGCATTGAATTAGAAAGAAGTTAAAAAGTTTGGATTTGTTTTAAAATTTTCTTCAATGTATGTTAGCAATGTTTTTGGAGACTTGTATCTATATAAAAGAATAGTAAATTTTTGGAGGCAGGGTCTTCACATGTAGCCCTTGATTGCTGTGGGACAATGGTTTGTACCCTGTCAATCATAATTTAATAAAATGCTGATTGGCCAGTAGCCAGGCAAGAAGTATAGGTGTGACTGATGTGGGAGTGTTCTCCTGTATTTTGTATTACTCTTATTGGTTGAATAAAGAGCTGCCTGGCTTATAAGATGGGTCAGCCCTTAGGTGGGCGGAGTAGACAGAACGGAAGTTCTGGGAGGAGAAGAAAGGAAGTGAGTCAGACGCCATGAGGCTCCCGTTGGAGATGGAAGTACCTTAGGACCGTCCAGTAAGTCACCACCTTGTGGTGACTTACAGACTTTTATAATGGGTTAGTTTATGAGGTGAGGGCTAGCCGGGAAGAGGCTAGAGATAATGGGCAAGGCAGTATTTAAATGAATCCAGTTTGTCATGTGGTTATTTCGGGTGCAGGCGACCAGCAGCGGCTGGGGAACATACAACACGCCCACCTGTCCCCTAATTACAACACGTGACAAACAGGCAGGAAGTAGAGGCAGGGCAATGAGAACAGGAGAACTTTGGGAATAGGAAAGCTCACTCTGCAGTCATCACCCAGACACAGAGGATGCCAAGAAGTGACTGCCTCACTGAAAAAAGGTACCAAGCCACATGGCTAACACAGACAAAAATTATGGGCTGATATAAGTTATAAGAATTAATTAATAAGAAGCCTGAGCTACTGGACCAATCAGTTTATAATTAATGTAGACCTCTGTGTGATTTCTTTGGGACTTAACGACTGCAGGAACCAGGCAGGACAGGGATCAGGCGGGACAGAAACCTCAGTCAACCCTTGATGGCTTTGTACTTACTATGTACTGACCTTGAAATTGTGGCAATCCTCCCTCTTTAGGCACCAAGTGCTGTGATTACAAGTATGTACCATCAGGGGACTGAAGAAATGGCTCAGTAGTTAAGAGTGCTAGATGTTCTTCCAAAGAAGCAGGGTTCAATTCCCAGCACCCATGTGATGGCCACAACTGTCTGTAACACCAATCCCAGGGGATCTGATGCCCTCTTCTCACCTCCATGGGCACCAGTAAAACACATATTAAATAAATAAGAAATAAATAAATAAATCTTCAGCACCATGCCAACTCAAAATAAATATATTAGAGCCTTATGGTTATAGGCGAAAAAATTAATTTTATGTGTGTGTATATATATGTGTGTGTATATACATAATGTTTTATATATATAAAACACTCTCTGTTACAAAGAAGGACAAGGAGCAATCAACGACTTTCAAACCTAAAAATATTGTATTGGAACATAATTACGTACAAGTGGAGTAAAAAGTTCACAGAGAAGGTTGATACAAAGTCCCCAGATGTTGAAGGCTCACTCTGTCATCATTTTTAAAAGAATTACAGTGCACAGCAAATTAGTCTGGCATTTAGATTCCATCAGATACTTTCTTTTAAGATTTATTTTATGTGTGTTTTGCCTCCATATACGGTATGTGCACCATATGCACACCTGGTATCCAGGAGGCCAGAAGAGCATCAGACCCCTTGAAACTGGAGCTTTCAACAGTGAGCCATCTCTCCAACAACTCCATTACAGTCTTTTAAAAATGATTAAACTATTTTACTTGAACACCATCAATATTTGTAATATCAAATTATACCTCCTGCAACTATTTGGATTTAACATGAAAATGTTATATGCCAAGATAAAATGTGCAAATTTTCAAAATCCTCTTGGAGATACATATCAGAAAAGTTAGAAAACTCCCAATTTAGGAGGAAGAGCCATAGAGACACCATAGCTATTAGATGGAGCTTGGTGGGAGCCGCTGGAAAAACCACTACTGGATTATTATTATTATTATTATCAGGAAACAGGCAGGCGGGTCTCTGTGAGTTTGAGGCCAGCCTGTTCTACAGAGCAAGTTTCAGGACAGACTCCCAGCTATGCCGAAAAACCCTCTCTCAGAAAAAAAAGAAAAGAAATGAAAAGGAAAGAAGGAAAAAAAGGAAGGAAGGAAGGAAGGAAGGAAGGAAGGAAGAAAGAAAGAAAGAAAGAAAGAAAGAAAGAAAGAAAGAAAGAAAGAAAGAAGCAACCTGGCACATGGTTTATACTGAAGATGTAGGAGATTTATGAGACACGACAGTAGGTTTGGTTTGGGTAACTCATAGGCATTTATGTGGGACTGTCCAGAACAAAAGGGAAAATGCAACAGTTTTACACAGACTGCAGGGTAAGTTCACTCAAAAAAAAAATGATGTCTGACTATAAAAATTCAAAAGATAAGTCATGCAACTATCTGAGGAAAAGGTATCCACAGAAAAAGATAAGGAGCTGCAATGGTTCCATGATTAGAGCACTGGCTGCTCTTCCAGAGGACCCAGTTCAGTTCTCAGCATCCACCTGATGGCTCACAATGTCTGTAACTCCAATCCCATGGGATACAATGTCCTCTTCTGGCTTCCATGAGCACTGCACACATGGTGTCTACACATACATACAAGCAAAATACCCATATTCATAAAATATTTTTTAAAAATAGACACAGCTATTACAAAAGTCTTAAGAACACATCCTGTATGTCTATATGTTATAGGAACAAGACAATGGGGACGTGGGTGCAGAATCAGACTACAGAGCTATAGTGTTCTGTGATGAGGACTTTTATTCTGAGAAGCAATGGTAGTTTTAAACAAGAGTGCCATGATCTCATCTCTCAGTAGTACTGAGGAAGTCAAGACTGAGTGAGCTAAAAGTAGGAAAGCGCCATCAAGGAGCTACTTCAATAGTGCAAGAGACATGAGATGCGACTTGGTTCCAGGTGGAGTTGATGGCTGGAAACAGTTACAGTCTGAAATAGTGCTAAAAGGGCTTGCTAACAATGCTGTGTAGTATGAAAAGAGAATTCAAAAATAACTCAGGAGTTTTCCTTTGAGTGGCTAGAATAATGGAGCATCCACTTATTGATCTGCAACATGAAGGAACAAATTCTTCAGGGACAGCATCTGTGTGGAAATATCACAGAAGAATTTGAAGTTTGATGTTTAGGAGAGGGACTTAAAGCAAAAAAAAAAAAAAGTAAGGCTAGGATACATTAACTCGTACAAAGACTTAAGTTTGATCTGAAATACAAAGTGGAAAAGGGAGGTAGGAGAAGGAAAAAGGCAATGGGAGGAGAGCGATGACAAGGAAATGAAGTAGTTTGGGAATCAGCAAATGCAGATGATCTGCGAGGCGCTGCAGCAGAGCGGGACCTCTATGAGGATTAAAAAAGAGGTGTCTTCAGCTCTGTGGAGGTCAAAATGATGTGGTTAAGGAGGTAGGATAGCAATACAGAAGACCCATAGAGGAGAGAGGCGGAGACAGAAAGACAGAAAGAGGAAGAGACAGAGAAAACACACCAAGAGGGTTTGAAGTTTTGGAAGTTTGAATGATTTGTAAGGTGAAAGAGATCAACTGCCAAATACTGCTAATGGCTCGATTAAAAAAAAGAACTACGAAGTGTTTTGTTAGGAGTGATTAATAAAGGAAACTAAAGGCTTCTGTATGAGCCCAGGAATACATAGCAGTCTGTTGAGAAAGAGAAAGGAGGAAGGAGCGAGGGAGGATGAAGACGACATGGACCAGCTGGAACTGCCTTAATGTCATCTTCACTTTGTTACTGCACCTCTAAGCATTAAGCTGTGAATTAAACTGTGAATATGTAACACTTCATACATTTCAAAAAGCTTTATACTTTTTATCACATATTTTTTACAAAAAGAATTTTTGGTTGTTAATTTTTAACATGACTACATGAAAAAATTCCTCCCTTAGTCAAATATGCAGCCTAACACAGGCTATAATCAAACTTCTGTTACCTTGAAAGTCGGGCCATAATTAATATAAGAGACATATATTTGAGTTATGTCAAGTGGTAACAGAGGTAATGCTTTGCATACTCAGCATAAAACATTTTAATGGAATATTATTGCCCCAAATATACCATACTAAAATTAAACTGATAACAGAAAAAGGTTACTAAATCATGGCTGACAGGGAACTAAATGCACCAAGTTAAAATGCATTCCTAATGCTCATCCAGTCTGGCTGAGCCCCTTGGGTCAGTTTGGGTCATTATTACTTTGGAATAATTCCAAATGATTCTTGTGGAGTCTATTGTTATAGTCAGTGGCTTTAGAAAATCTAGAACAGGCTTCAAGTTAAAAAATTTTTAAAAAAATTAAATCATACGATCTCTATTAGTTTCTAAATTTCTTCTTTTTTAAAGTGTACTTGATATTTTAATAAGGTCATACTGTACCACCAGGGTTAATTTCTGTAGTAGATTTTACATACAAGACAACTGACTGCTGTAGTTGAGCATCAGCATATATAGCATTGCTCAAAGACAGGAAGATATATGGTTAACTCCCTTCCCCAAAAAAGAGCTTCACCTGACAGAGGTGGATCATGGTACAGCTCAGGGACAAATTGTCCGACTTACACAAACAAAGCCTGGAGTTCTATCCCAAACACCAAAGAAAAAATAGAAAAAAAAAAAGAGGTGGCAAGGAAAGAAAGAAGAAAAAGTCTGTAAGGTGAAGGCAGCAACACTGTTGCAAATGTATGAATGGCCCTGGGGGAAACTCATACACCCATCTCCTGTAATTTGAAGAATGACTTTCCAGCCTTCTGTCTTTCAGTTTCTAAGTAGTATCGGATGTTACAATTTATAAGAAGGATACATCTTTTAGGCAAAGTTAAGTAACAAATGTTACAATTTATAGGAAGGATATGTGTTCTAGACAAAATTAAGTATCTACCAAACACCAGCAAGTCTCTACAGAAGGCAATCTTCTCTGACGGCAACTCCCTTCAGGACACTCCAGGACTGAATACACTTCAGTATGTCCAATACAGTAGCAAGCCTTCCAAATTCCTCACTCAGTATTACAATTCTCCTCCAATACATAAATATGCTTTGAACAAGGCATTATATACCAGTGTGGGGTGAACTGAGGTCATAGCAGCTATTCTAATGGTTGAACACTGCCCCTCAAGTACTGCCATCTACACACAGTGAATGGCTGTGACAGCAAACTGCCTCTCAGGTGAGCAGCTAGTAGAGGAGAGGGGATGGGCAGAGCGGGTGGGCCAGGTAGAAGATCTCAGAACACTGCCTAGGAAGGAGAATTGAAGATAACTACTATACTTTGAATACCCTTAACCCAAGTCTTGAGCAAGTGCATGTTCCTTAGAGGAGGCAGAAGAGTCTGTTAGGACAGCATATTCTTAGGGGATCAGGTGGCCCCTCTCTCTAAAGTGCTGTTTACTTTGTAAGTCTTTTTTGTGACATGGCTGTAGGCAATTTCCACTGCCTTATCAGAGGGACAGATGTTGGTGAACTCATCGCCACCATAGGAATTCCTCGGGTATTCATTCCTATAGAAATGTGGTACTTGCTGGCCACCACCTTCACGATGTGTTGACATCACTAACGTCAGAAATGGACATAAGAGAAGCTTGAAGTCCTCTACGCCAATGTCCGCAGCCCCCTCTCCAGTGTTCCATTAGTCTCTCCTTGAGTTTTTGTTATAAGCAGAGAATTTGGCAAAGATGTCCATTCCAGCAGGGTTTGACACTGAGGGTTTTGGTGAAAGATTTAAGTACTTGGTGGGATGGAGAAGGGGTGGGGAGTGGAGGGGGGTTATGACAAAACTTCTTCAAGAAATTCTTCAATTTTATTTACATCCGTCTTGATTTTATTGTTAAAAATTGTAATGGTGGGTGGGTCCCTGGAGTCAAGTTTTGCAGGCTCATGGACTTCTTTTTTTATGTCAATGGTTGTGACATTAAACACAACTCCTTTGGACCAAAGAACCATGAAGAGCCTCTGTGAATGGGGCTGTTTCCTACGCCAGCCTTGACGAAGAGCGATGAGGGGCTCTTTGTCCTTCTCCTTCAGCCCTTTCAGGGGCATCAACAGGGCTGTGGTGGGATGACCTGGGCCAGGACGACACCATGGAGGTTGTGGCTCTGGAGCTGCTGGGGCTACAGTCACTTGCTCACTGCCCCTTTCATTACCTCACACCTTCTGTGACTCTAGTTTCTGGATTTCACCTGGAGGTGTAATCCTTCCCACAGCCCAGTTATGGCCAGGTTAATCTAATTACTTTGCTACAAGAATGATAACCCTTCAGGACTTCCTACTCTCTGGTGAAAACCTTAACTGGATCTACATATAATCTTATTCTCCTGGTTCAGGAGACAAGCCACTAACTACCCTTCCCTTTGCTGCAAATCTTTTCTTCCATTGTATTTTAATTCATATGCTCTTTCAGATATGCTAATCTGTCTCTCTCAGATGTCCTTACCACAGCCACTTAGAATGTAAGCTTTATGACAGCAAGACCCTTCCTATAGCCTCAATATCAAAACTATCACCTGACACATATATAGTTGCCTATAATCTCCAGAATTTAGCTTCCTCAAAGATAATTCCTTGACTGTTATACATCAGTGACACCAACTCTACTTTCTCAAGTCAACCTAATTGTTTTCTGGAGAAAAAAGATCTAGTGTAGTCTTCTAAAAATGAACTCCAAGAAGCATCAGCAGGAAGCAAAACATTAGACTCTAAGATGCCACACATGCATTTCCTAACCTCCTTTTCCTTACCACATACTATTTTACCACACACTATGAATTAACCCAGACATTTTCTCACATCACTAAGATCAAACTGTCACAGAGTGGGAAGGTCAATATTTAGTCCAAATCAACTTATACCCAGGAATTCAACCAATTCTATCTCCCTCTTATGTTGGAAACTACAGATGATAAAACAATAGACATTTTCTTTTCCATGGCTAGCCTGATAAAAAATCATACAGAAACGTATTAATCAAAGGAAACATAAGAGACTCAAAACCTTGATTAAGTGATCTGAAGGCAAATTTTCTATATAAAAGGTGCTGATTTCTCAACAGAGGAATCTAAAATGGCTGAAAGACACTTAAGGAAATGCTCAACATCCTTAGTCATCAGAGAAATGCAAATCAAAACAACTCTAAGAATTCCATCTTACACCTGTAAGAATGGCCAAGATCAAAAACACTGATGACAACCTATGCTGGAGAGGGTGTGGGGAAAAGGGAACACTTCTGCATTGCTGGTGGGAATGCAAGCTGGTACAACCCCTTTGGATGTCAGTGTGGCAATTTCTCAGAAAATTAGGAAACAACCTTCCTCAAGACCCAATAATACCACTTTTAGGTATATATCCAAAGGATGCTCAATCGTGCCACAAGGATATGTGCTCAACTATGTTCATAGCAGCTTTGTTTGTCATAGCCAGAACCTGGAAACAACCTAAATGTCCCTCGACCGAAGAATGGATAAAGAAAATGTGGTACATTTACACAATGGAGTACTACACAGCAGAAAAAAAATAACGACAGCTTGAATTTTGCAGGAAAATGGATGGAACTAGAAAACATTATTTTGAGTGAGGTAACCCAGACACAGAAAGACAATTGTCACATGTACTCACTCATAGGTGGCTTTTAAACATAAAACAAAGAAAGCCAGCCTACAAACCATAATCATAGAAAAATTAGACAACAATGAGGACACTAAGAGAGCCTTACATAGACCTAATATACATGGGAAAGTATAAAAAGACAAGATCTCCTGAGTAAATTGGGAGCACAGGGACATTGGGGGAGGGTTGAAGGGAGGGAGGGGAGAGGCAGGGAGGGGAGCAGAAAAAATGTAGAGCTCAATAAATATCAATAAAGAAAAAATAAATAAAAGGTGCTGATTTATCTAAAAAAAACTATCAAATAGCACATGCACAAAGTGTCAAGAACATTCAAACACAAAGGTAATAAACTGCATTTACAAGTAGACCGTGTTCTTCCATTGCCCTCAAGTAATGAGAGCTTCGCTGTTCTTGGAGAGTGTGGCAAAGGCATTTATAAAGTTCTTGGCTCTTTTAGGGATGATACATAATTTAGCAGCAATGTTAACAATCCATATATCATCCATTAGTAGTCATTTTACCCGCTTATAACTGCTTTTAATGCCCTAGATGAAGCTTCCTTTCTAAAGGTAAAGACAGGGCTGGGACTGTTGATCACTGGTGGAGTGTGTATATATATATGTATATGTATATATGTGTATATATACATATATATGTATGTGTATGTATGTGTATGTATGTATATATATGATAAATATATATATTTATCATGCACAAGGGTCAAGTCTCAGCACCAAAAACTTTTTAAATAAAAAGCAAACAAAAATCATTTCTACTTCCAGGATTACTTCTTATAAATCCATTTTCAACCTCTGTGTTTTACACAGTAAAATGAATACTTGATGCTTTTATTAAAGAAACTATGGAATTTTGTCCATTTTTAAAACTTTTATATATATATATGGGGGTGTTTGTGCCATGGATGTCTGAAGACACCTTGCAGGAGGAGTTGGTTCTCTCCTTCCACCAATGTTGTTTTTTTTAAAGTCAGCACTTTTATATTTTCGTAGCGTTCTTTCAAGAGACTACATCACAAAATTGCTGTCACCCTTGCACAAGGGCCATGCTAATCTCTGTATTCCAGTTTGTTTTACTTTTCTCATTTAGAAAAAGTATGTATATGTGTGTGCAGGTGGGGATGTGCACATGAGTGCAGGTGCCTGTGGAGGCCAAAAGAGGGCATCAGATCTCCTGGAGCAGGAGTTACAGGCCTACGTGAGTCACCTGATGCGGGTGCAGGAACCAAACTCAAGTCCTCTGCAAGAGCAGTAAGCACTCTTAACTGGTGAACCATGTCCCTAACCACTGCCACTGCTCCACCACTGCCCTCCACCATCACCACTTCCTCCTCCCCCTTCTTTTTTACTATTTGTCTGTTTATCTGCTTGTTTGTTGTTTGAAATACTGTCTCACTATGTAGCTCTTGTTGGCCTGAAACTTGCTCTGTAGAGCAGGCTGGTCTCGATCCACCTGCCTCTGCCTCCCAAGTGCTAGCTAGGTGTGCGCCACCACTCCCAGTGCTTTGTTTTTTTACATTTTAAAAATAACTTTCATTAAATCAAATTAAATTCACTAATTTTATGCATTGTTCCAATTTTAGTGTAAGTGCTGCAGAAATGAATAACCCTTTCATTTCAAACTGATACTGATAATTTTGCTAAATATGCACAAAAACGTGCACACTCAGAATTCATTTTTTTCTTTTTTTTTTGTTTTTAGAGACAGGGTTTCTCTGTGGCTTTGAAGCCTGCGCTGGAACTAGCTCTTGTAGACCAGGCTGGTCTCGAACTCACAAAGATCCGCCTGTCTCTGCCTCCCGAGTGCTGGGATTAAAGGCGTGCACCACCACCGCCCAGCTTTATTCATTTCTTTAAATTACTCAAAACTTAAAAATAAGCAAAACAAAAACAAAAACAATACTAGACACTTTTCAGTGTGGTACTTAAATTTTTATTACTATCTACTGACTAGTTTATTTAGCAAGTCTATCAGATGAATTTATAGAATTCTGGCTGGTCAAAATGCAAATAATTTCTATCTAATGGAAAGGATAGCCAAAGCTTACTCTTTTATACTCTTAGAATAGTAACTAATTTTATATCTAATCCAATGGTTTTAATATTCCTTCAGTAAGTATCCTATAAATACCCAAATGGTCATATGAATGGCTTTGACATCTTACTAGACCTTTCATTAAATAAAAACACTGAAGGCTGGGGATATATGGGTAAAGTGCCTACCCAACCATGCAGGAAGCCCTGCAATCTGTCCCAGTAGTGGAGCAGGAGGATCAGAAGTTCAAGGTCACCCTCCATTACTGGCAATTTTGAGGGCAACCTGAACTATGTGTACCCCTCTCTCAAAAATAAGTTTAAATCACTGACATGTGTTCATCTACATTCTGAATTAAAGTCATGATTTCACCTTTCTGAAATGATTTGGTGACTTCACCAAAATGTACAAGTAGACTAATTTGACTGAGCCAACACTGCCCCTTACACACACACACACACACACACACACACACACACACAGAGAGAGAGAGAGAGAGAGAGAGAGAGAGAGAGAGAGAAACTCCTTACAGAAAAATGATCAAAATTTCTCATTTATATAACTCCAAAACTTCAAACAGAATTTTGGGTCTAGATAATAAATACCTTTAGAGAACAACTTTGCTTCTAAAAATTCACCTTTGAGCTGGGTGTTGTGGGCGCCTTTAATCCCAACACTGGGGGTGTAAGGGGGCAGAGAATGATGTATCCGGGTTCAAGGTCAGCCTGGTCTACAATGTGAGTTCTAGGACAGCCAGGGCTGCACAAAGAAACTGTCTCAAAAGACCCAAGTAAATATTAACAATAATAAATTCATTTTGTAGTCTTAGAATCTGGCATAGTATCAAGTACTTAAGTTGTGTTCAATGGATGTTAAATGACCACATAAAGTTAGAATACTTTAAACCATATAAAATATGAATCTGTATCAACAAAATTTTCCTAAAAAGTTAAATGTTTTCCATGGGTGTGTACTTCAATACCATAATGTTAACTTAGCAAATCAGTAGTAACTGCTTTTAACATTCACCACAGAAGACCAAATTCTCATAGATGCATTTCTTTCCATTACTATGAAGTAATGGAAAGAATGTAATGTTTTGCCTACAGAGCACCTGGGAAACCAACAGGACACATAACTGCACAGTAGTGGGACCAAAACAGAAGACTGGGACTGGGTGTTACTTCTGGTTTGGTTTCTGACTTAATCTGAAATTTTAAATTTGTATTTGTGCATCAAAGATTATATAGAGTCTAAGCCACCTTTTGCTGTCAAAAGTACTAATGGGTATATTCTTGCATTGCATGCCAACACGGGTCTAGGGGATAAAAGCATTTGCCATTCTGTGAGGTAGAAGGGCTAATTACTACTTAGGTATTCCCCCCTTTGCTTTTATTTCAAGATATTGTTCATTATCGCTACTTAACATGCTTTCCATTTCCACCAAGTTCTTTAAATTGACATGATTTGGTGTGTACCCCCCAAGGAAACCAATAAAAACCTCCTCTTGGGAATTATGTCAATGGAAAATTCAAAATTCTGAACGTACAAGGTTATGTTTTTACCATTAAAGTGTCTTTCTGTTCCTAGAAATGCATGATGAGTTATTGTTCAATTGTGGTTGCTTGCTGCTGCTGGTGTGTGTGTATGTGTGTGTGTGTGTGTGTGTGTGAGAGAGAGAGAGAGAGAGACAGACAGACAGACAGACAGACAGACAGACAGACAGAGATGGGAATCCTGCATGATGGGAATCCAGTACAACTTGACTTTTTGGAGTCAGTTCTTTATGTGGGTTCCAAGAATGAAAACCCAAAGCCACCAAGCTTGTTTTGTTGGACATCACCCTTCCCCTGCTCAGCCTCTGGCTGGCCTAGGATGTTGGCTTGTTTTCTTTTATTTTTTAATTTTAATTCTTGTTGATTTTTCAGAAAAGGCAAAATGTCTCAGGAGCAGCCCTTGTTCGGGAGGCAAGACTGCTAACCCTGAGCCCATGTGTCTGGCTTACAAAGAGACCTTAACGACAGCCACAGAAACCACTGTGTAATTACCTAACTTCAGAAAAGACTGACACCAACTAGTACAAGACATGCATCCTAGCAATGCATCCAAACTTCAAAAGACTAATTTGCCTGAGCCACCCCCGACTGTCCCTTAAAGGTGACTACAAGTTCTCAAAGCTGTGAAGAAACTGACCAAATTTTGTGAGGCAGTCCCTGTATTCAAGTAAGACTTCTGCAGGAAGTGGAGAGGCGCTTTAGATTCACCTCAAGAGCTGGAAATCGAATACTGTGACTCACTGACACTTCACACATGTGAAACACACATCCATATTACCGAAAAGAAAGAAAAGAAAAAAAGAAAAGCACTACCTCACAAGCGAACGGGCAACCTTGGCAAGCAAACCTCCCGAGGCGCACCCCCCCCCCCGCCAAGAACTTAATTAAAAGTAGTTCCTCGGTGCGAAACTGCATTTGTTTTTGAAAGTAAAAACCAGCGGGACTTTGTCTTGCCCGAATCCAGCCTGAGGACAACAAATTGGTCAACGGCGGAAGTTGCTTGACGAAATGCCTGCAACATGAAATCCAGTTTTATGATCATAACAAAACCTTCCTTCCGGGACCAGGCCAAAAGAAAAAAAAGATAAGAAAAAAGAAAGAAAGAAAAGAAAAGTTGAGCAAATGTCCTTCGGGATGCAACAGGCAATTCTGAGCACCCAGTGCCCCGGCTAGAGAAAGCTCGGCCCGGGGACCCGGTGCGGGCGAGCCGTGCTCCCCGTTATAAGTTCTGCGGGCGAGCGGCCGGCCCACCCAGCCCGCCGGCCCGCGCGCGCCACCTCCCTCGGTCCCAGCACTGACCTTCCGCAGGGCCGGGACCAGCAGTCCCCGCCATTTCGGGCTGTTTTCTTCGCTGAAGAACTCGTAGGGCTGCGGCGCCTGCTGCATGGCCCCGGCCGCAGCGCCTCCGCATCGGAGGCCGGCGCGGTGGCCTGACAGGCAGGACGCGGGCCGCCTCGCCTCGCCTCGCCCGGGCCGCCGCCTCCCGCCCGGGCCGCCGCTCCGGCCGAGCGCTCGGGGGCGGCGCCGGCGGGCGGGCGGGCGGGCGTTCACTGAGGCTTGGCGGCCCTGCAGCCCCGAGGAAGCGTCCCGCTGTCCCCGCGGCTGGCCGGACGGCTCCTCCTCCTTTGTCTGGCTGCGCAGCCCGGAGCCCCGGCGGCCTCGCCCCCGCCCCGACTCCCGCTACGGCCGAGGCGGGCGGGCAGCGACGGCCCGCAGTGTCCTCATCGCCTCCCCCGCCCTCCGCGCAGCAGACGCCGCCCGGCCGGGCCCGCCCGAGTCACCTCCAGAGGGCCCTCGGGGCCGAGCGGGCGCGCGTGTCCGGCGTGCACGGCGCTAGCCGTCGCCGAGCCCCGGGGTCCCAGCAGCCGCGGCCCGGCCCCACGGCCCGGCGCTCGCACTCCCGAGTCTAGGGAGAAGGCCGGCACGGAGCATGCGCGTCGCGGAGCCGGCCGAGGCGCCGGGTGCGGGGCCCGGGGGCCGGGAGGGTAGCCGGTCTCTCCTGGGAATGTGCGCCGCCGGGCGGGGTGGGGGCTGTTCCAGACACACTCCGCCGATCTGAGTCCTGGCAGACAAGCCTGATTCGGTGCAGCTCTGGGGCAGCCGTGACTGCAGCACCGGGAGGCGGCACACGGATGTGGGGAGAGAAGGACGTTTGTCTGCTGGGATATTTAATTTGTGCTCTACATGGCTCCTTTATATACTTGGGAGATGGTAGCTGTTTCATAAAATCACGTTGTGGGGTTCTGGAGGGCGTTTTAGCGCGCGGTTTCGGGGTCAGATGACTTCAGTTCGAGGCATTTCACCTAAGTATATCAAAAAGGGTAGCTTCCTAAAACTTTCAAATACAGTCCTTTTGTTAATCAGGTCCTTCAAATCCTTTCCACTTCAGGTTCTATAGAATCTAGATCCTGCGATGCAGCCATGCTAATTAGCGCCAGAAAAGATCCTCTGACCTTAAGCTTTTCTGAGTCGAAGAGCCATGAACTCATGAAACTTTTTCATTAGCCCAAATTTCATCCCCCCCCCAAAGTTGCTGAACAAATTGCTCCCAACGGGCTGTGACCAGTCAACTCCCAGCCACCAGCAGTGAGGAAGGGAACGGAAGAATGGACTGTAAAAGATAGCTGGTGCCATAATCTCAGCTCCAGAATCAGTAGCTGAGCATTGTTCTCCCAAACATACACCATTTTGTCTCCACAAAGAAGGAAAGTATCCACTGTGTCAAAAATGTTCTCTGGGCTATCGATGTAAAGGCACCGGCTGCACAAGGCTGACACCTGAGTTCCACTCATGGGACCCACATGAAGGAGTAAAGAATCCACTCCTCTACATCTGAAATGTGGCATGCTCCCCTCCCCTCCCCCCACCTCATGCGCGCACACGCACGCACAATAATAATAAAAGTTTTAAAGGTCTTCTAATAAATGGCCATGTCCACATTCCCATGTACTAAATACACTCTTTTATAGAGCGTCCTTAATTTTCTCTACAGTTCCCAGACCCCAGCTATGAAACACAAGGCTGTCAAATAATCCGACTGCGATTATATTTTCTCATAGGAATTGCCAAGCCAGTATTAAATTTTTTAAACTGCTATTACCATTTTAAAGTCAACAGTGTATCTCCAGCGTCTTTGCACAAAGACCTGGCAACACCATGGCCTACTGCATCTGTGCGAAGAAGCAGCCAACAGGCGGCAGAGGGACTGCCCTCTTTACCCAAGTGTGCCACCCATTTCCAGTTGGCTGTCCTCCCTATCTGGCACTCTTCCCCCTTTTATGTAACCTGCCGAGTCTCTGCAGGCATCTGCCCTGTGATCTCTGGTCTAGGCAAACAGAAATGTGATCCACGTGATGTAGAGGATCCAAGAATGACACCGGGAAAGTTTCTCAACTAGATAAGTGGCCATTTAAAAACAAACAACAAAGAAAACAGCTGAATCCAGATCTCACACTCTACACAGCCAAAAAATCGCAGTATGTCAAAGATTCACATGTACAAAAAGGATTTATGACCTAAAAGCAAACAAAGAAAAAAAGCTTTTATATGGCACAAAAATCTAGACTGATAGATCTATTTCTTAATGCCTAGAAAAAAATCCCACAAGCCAAGCTATAAGGCAATAATGATAAACTAGGAAGAACCCCACAATTGTAGCAATTCATTTTCTGAGTTGATTTCCCTAATCTATAGATGTGATCCTATGAATTAGTGGGTTTAAGCCCCAAGGGGAGAAAATGGCGGAAAAAAGTAAACCAACCAAAACAATGAAAAAGCTATTGCACAGAAAAAGGCAATGTGTATCTCTTAAACATCAATACTAAATTTCATTCATATTGGGAGAAATACAAACTCATACTGTCGCCATTTTCCTCCTGTTAGATCAGAAAGCTTAGTTATAATGATAGCGAAGACATGAGGAAACAGGAGCTCACTGTTTCAACTCCCAACAAGGACAAGCTACATGACCTTTCAAAGTCTTAAAGGTACACAACTATTGACCTAGCAAATTCCAGAAATATGTCCCAGAGACAAACTTGCTTGTATGTGAAATCACTCAGGGGCAAGGTTATCCACTGCAGTGTTATTATAGTCACACACACACACACCATTTTACAGAATACTAGGAATATAATATTGTAATAAATGATAGCAAGTCAAATAATAAGGTTATATATTTTAAATCTTATTTTTTATTGTACTGATGAGTGCACATGCTAGCCTGGTGCCCATGGAGGTCAAGAGGACTTTAAATTTCCCGGAAATGGAGTTAAGGAAGGTTGTGGGCCACTATCTGGGTGCTGGGAACCAAACCAGAGTCTTCTGCAAGATCAGTAAACACTCTTTTTTGTTTGCTTTGTCAAGACAGGATTTCTCTATGCAGCCCTGGCTGTCCAGGAACTTGCCTTTTGTCTATTGGCGGAGGCCACTCCGCCACTCGTTTGTTCCCGGCTGTCCAGACCTGAAATAATCACTCAGAAAGTATTATTTGCAATAGTGTTTGGCCAAGAGCTTAAGCATATTGCTAGCTAGCTCTCATATCCTAAACTAACCCATCTCCATTAATCAGAGCATCACCACGAGGTCGTGGCCTACCAGGCAAGTTTTGGTGGGCTCTGGTGGAGGCATCTGTCTCCTGTGGTGGCTACATGGCATCTCCCTGGCATCTCCCTGACTCTGCCTACTCTCTCTCTCTCTACATCTCTCTTTGGATTTCCCACATGACTTTACTCTGTTAAGCCATTGGCCAAAAGCAGATTTATTCATTAACCAATAAAAGCAACACACATACAGAAGGACTTCCCACACCAGTTGTTCAGGCTGGCCTCCAATTCATAGAGCTCTGCCTGCCTCTGCCTCCCAAGTGCTCAGATTAAAGGTGGAGCCACTGCACCTGGGCACAGTAAGCACAACTGCTGAGCAGCTGCTCCAGCCTCCCAAGGTAAGGCTTGAAAAAAAAGCAAAAAATAAATAAAAATAAAAAACAGGCTTCTGTAAAACATTCTCCAAGACACGTGTCAAAGTAAAAACACAGTCATATGCAGACTGATACCACTTGTATTTCTTTAAGTAGGTGGCAGTTTATGTATGTAAATATACTGCCTACAAGGCAGCACAGGATTCTTTGTTAGCACAAGGATGAAAACCAGGTGGCAGGAACAGAGGCAGAATTTTCACTTAAAAATTTGTAGCATTTGAATTTTCATCCTCATGAATGTATCATTTATTCGTACCATTAGGTCATCTTCTAAGCATTTCTGTAGTTAGTCTCTGTGTGTGAAACCCTGCACTCGGCCCATGCATGTGTAAAGAGGATGACTTCTAAGAGTCAGTTCTTTCCTTCCAGCCCATGGGGCCTAGGGACCAAACTCAAGCTGTCAGCCTTTTCTCCAGCCCTGATTAAATCATTTTTAATGAACAATTTTCAGCCAGAACATAAACTTTTGCTCCAAGCATTAAAACAGAAAATATTAAAATATATACTATAAAAGGGTATCTGTACATGTAACAAAAATCTCAACACAAACTTGACCTTAAAGGCACTAATTACATAGTAATGATTTTGTCTGCTATTTAAAAATTTTCCAAAAAAATGAATTTTGGAAAATAACTTGAATGTCCCAAGGGCATTTTTCATTTTAAAAGACGGTTAAAATTTTTTACTACTAATATTCTCTCACAGAAAAAATTCTCAAGGATTTATTTGACATTTCCCCCATTTACTATTTCACACTTCCTCAATTTACTCAAAGTTACAAGTGCTGCCAGTCGGTAGCAAGCCGAAGCAACCCCACAGGGAGGAATGTTACTGTTGCTCATTCCCATGGTTCCCGGCCACAGCTTTAGTCCACTCAGCCACCTGCTTGATAGAAGCTGGAGAAGGCATGGCGAGAAAGCATCTTTCACTGGATGCTCAGGCTGGTCAAAATCATAGCCCCCTGCAAGAGACTGATGTCAAAAATGGCTTCCCAACAGCAACTATAATTTGCTTTTTAGTTAATGAAAATATATCAACTTTCCCTCCCAACCCCCCC
>JAQHUG010000070.1:4077466-4094943 GCA_028555095.1 Dicrostonyx torquatus | reverse complement strand
TTGTTTTGTTTTGTTTTTGAGACAGTATTTCTCTGTGTAGTCTTGGCTGTCTGGAACTTGCTCTGTAGACCAGGCTAACCTCAGATTCAGAGATCCGTCTGTCTTTGCCTCCCCAGTGCTGGGATTAAAGGGCCACCCTTGCTTGGCAACTTCTTAAAGTATCTTTTAAATTTTATTTGTTGGTTTGTTTGTTTATGTGTTTATTATGTGCATTGGTGTATTGCCTGCTTATGTCTGTGGACCACATACATGAGTTACAGACAGTTGTGAGCTGCCATGTGGATGCTGGGTATTGAACCAGGGTCCTCTGGAAGAACAGCCAGTGCTTTCAACCACTAAGCCATCACGCCAGCTCCTCAGTAAATGTTTTAATGTAAAACATGATCATAACAGCAAAGATCATTAAAATATTTTTATACTAATATACATTTTTCTTTTCTTAGAAAGACAAAATTCTTATATATCAGTATTTAATAAAAAATCCTATTGACATAAACATCAAATATTTTACAAACAGAAAAACTGACATATTTCGCCACAATTTTCTCTGTTATTTTGGAGCATAAATGCATACCCAAATGGAATAAGGATGCTTCAATCATGACAGTTATTTCTGTAACTTTAGTCTTTCACAGCTTAGTGTGTGTGCACAAGATCTCACAGCCGATGAAGAGAACCATTGCACACTTCTCTCGCCACATCTAAAAGGAAAATACTCTCATCTTATTTACAAAGTATAATAATCTTCACATAATGTTATATCTCCTAGAAGTCTTAGAACAAAGAAGCACTCCACGCAGGGCATTTCTTGTAGAAAATCTATTGTTATGGAGAACCATTAGGGTTTGTTGCCTCCATAAATGATTTCTAAATGTTTCAATATGCCCATCCCATGTCTTGCATAACTGCCTCATCTACTTACCTGGGATGTGCTGCCTCTTGAACTGAAGATCATAATTATGTATCCTTTCAGATTAATGGCTGAGATAGCTTAGTAAGTGTAACCACCAAGGGCCAGAGTGGGGAGAAAATAAAAAAGGAAAGGTTTTCCTATCAACACGCACAGCCTTCTCAGGCCCCCCTCACAGCGTTGGTGAGGAAAATGAAAGATTAACGCTGAGAGAACACATGTGAGAGAAGCCTCTCACCTAAGTGCTGGCTCTGATTCCACCGCCAAGTTGCCAGTTTTTCACTTACATTTCTAAAGCTAAGACACGCATGCACACGCACAATACAGTACAGTATGGCACTACACATATACACACGCGCGCGCGTGTGCGCGCACACACACACACACACACACACACACACACACAGTATTCAGTACGGCACTTGGCACCAACTTAGGTGCTCGTGAAGTCCATATGAAGAACATAAGGCACCTTCGCGGCTTACAAAAGTGAATGCCTCCAAGTTAGATAGTAACCAAAAATGGAGAAATGTCCTTGCAAAGTTTCTAGGAATTCTGAAAACCCACGCAGGTATAAGCCATCAGTAATCCTGGCCAACATCCTGGGACCCTCAGTGTGACCAAAGGACAGAGGAGTGGGATAAATAACTGGTTAAAATTACACAGTGCTACCCTCAGTGTCAGGATTTAAAATACTCTTATAAAACACGGTCCTCTCAGGGACTTGCGTTTCTCGGCCACAGAGAATGGTAGCGTAGGCCACAAGCACACAGGCACACTGCTATGCCGGCGAAGTGACGCCACACCAGACGTGAAACTTACAAAGAGACTGAGAGCAAAGGGCTGGGTTTGTTTATGCTACTTAGAAATTTCATGTATTCCTTTTTAAAATAATTTTAAAATCAAGCATTTTTAGTTTCCAGATTAAAAAAAAAATCACAAAATAATGTAAGCTTTCCTGACCCTTCAGATTGAAAGAATGTTACACCCTACAATATACTTTGACATATTTTTTCCAGGAAAGAAAAAAAATAAATATTGTAAAGCCAGACACTGATTATGGAACAGTCCATGTTTTATGCCCCCTTCCCAAGTCCCTCCTTAGTCACAGTGGGTTGGGTAAATCCCTAACAGACTCGAGGCTTCAGAACAGGTACAGATGCACTTTGCTTCTTTGTTCATAAGAATATGGACCTGAATTTTTAAAAATTATATCTGTTATATCCTGTTAATAAGTCAATGGTTATTTTAGCCTAAAAAGTGCAGTTTTAAAATAATCTTCTTAATTTAATTTAAAAACACAACTGGCAGCTCCTTGTTGCTTGTGTAGGGACAATGGCGCAAGCACAGCTCCCTCTGCTGTTCATAACTTAAATCTTTGCTGCACTTCCTCTGCAATCATCCTCGAGATCGCCAGGGAAGAAGTGGCAGCGGGAGAAGGCGCGTTTCTCACGTGAAGAACACGATCACCAATCTCCCCAGCTCCTCCGTCAAACACGAAGTCGTCGACCAGATTTCCATTTCTGTCCAAGGCCTGGGCTCGTACTCCAGCTGGGCCTCTGCAGAAGCAAAAAACCAAGTGTTAATCATCTGAGCCAAAGAGACGGGGCAGTCTGCAATTCCAGAGTATCCTTAAAGTGATAAAATCTCTGTTCACACAAATGGCTGGCTGCTCACAACTGTCTGCAACTCCTGTTCCAGGGAATCCAAAACCCTCACACACACACACACACACACACACACACACACACACACACGCAGGCAAAACACCAGTGTACATAAGATATAAGTAAATAAATAATTTTTAAAAGACTTTCAAATAAATATCCAAATAATGGTGTTACTTATAAATATCTGCTCTTTCCTAAAGCAGCAGACAAGTTCACATTCATCAGAATAGATTTTTAAATTTAAAATCATAAAGTAAATTTCTTCTAGAAATCAATCACAGAAATCAGCATCAGCAGAGACCTCTCATAAAGCAGTAGAAGCAGGAGCTGGTTCCCTTGCATACTCCAGCTAGTCGACTGTATTTTGTATTTTGTCTTGATAAAATATTATTAAAACTTATAAAGAAAAATAATAGATTCTAATCTAGATTTTTAAGCATTTCTTAATATTTTAACCTCCAATACTCAGAAAACCTCCAATTAATTAAAAAGAAATGGCAAGTACAAAAGTGAATTAATTCAGCAACATGTTAATATCATAGCCAGTCAGCTCATCAGGTTCTGCTTTTGGTCTGTTTTGTTTTGTTTGAGACAGATCTTACTATGTAGCCCTAGGCATCTTGGAACTCATTATGTAGACCAGGCTGGCCTCAAACTCACAGAGATCCCCCTGCCTCTGTTCCGTAGTGCTGGGATTAAAGCAGTGAGTCACTATACCTGCCTTTATTTTGTTTTGGGTCGCGTGCAGCCTGGCTACTCTTCCTGAATTCCCTGTGCAGCCAAGGATGACCTTGAACCTTTTCAAACTCACTTTTAAACATTTCACTTGTACTGGGGTAGCTTCATTTTAGGATGAGGTGAAGAGACGGACCCCGTAGGCAGATGCCTGGGACAGCTGATTGTTCCCACCGCAAGCTGGGCAGAAGAGGAATCCTGACCACAGGCCCCAGGGGACACTTCTTCCTCAAGACCAAGGTTTATCTGCTCAGTTTGCTTGTTGTACATCCTTGACCACACCCCTGTGCTCTCATCCCCCTCCCCCATCCACTGGGATCAGTCACGCCCCTCCTCGGCTTTCTGCACATACTGAAGCTTGTTCCCATCCCAGCTGGAGTCATATGCCTATCAGATTCTCCTCAAACTCCTTCTGAACTTGGAAGTCCGCGATGTAGTTCTGAAAAGTGCCCAGTGTATGGTTGCTTTCCTGCATGATCTCTTTGTCTGGCTTTGGTAAGTTGGCAGTTTTCTAGAGAGCCACGTTGACATGGAGTCCATACAGGTATTCTCTGAAATTCTCATTGTTCAGCATCGTCCAGCACCCACTCAAGTTCACAGGCATCTTGGGAACTAAATAGGGATGGCCAAGGTCAGTCAGAGCAGGAGCACTCCGGACCTTGAACCTGAGTGCTGGGGCTACAGGCATGTACTACCATGCCCAGTTTATCCCCAGCCAAGATTCTGTTTTGTAACATCTGAGGTTTTTTTAGACTTAGATTTCTGCTGTTTTATAAAACAGTCAAAATTTACAGATGAAGTTTGAATTAAATGCATTTAGAATCCAAAATCATCTCCTTTGACAGCATTCACTTTCAAAGCAAAGTGAGAAAAAAAAAATCAAGACACCAGAAGCCAGGCAATCATGAACAGTTTTTATTGATTCTCAGCTCAGATGAGAACCTGAGGCCACAAAGAGCAACAAGGATAACACTGTCCTTAGAACTCAGCCTGGCTGGACAAGGATAAAAACAAAGTTAGCCACCATTGACCAAGCGCTTATCATGTGCTGGGGATCATCTCATCCATCCTTACAACAGCGCTGAGAGGCTGCTCACGTATGTATGTCACATCAAAGAAACATGAAGACATCAAGTACTTCACCCCAAGCATTCAGTTATACTGCTCTCAGTGCTAAGTAAGAATTACAGGAGTGAGAAACTGATAAATGATAAAGGCAAATGATTGGCTCTAGAGAATCAAGACTTGGGGTTGGGAGAATTTCCAGGAGAGCATCTGCTACAGCACTTGGAGCCCGAAAAGAATGGCACCTACATGGCCGTTTCTGAGCGCACAGATGCATGTCAGCTTGGGTCCCTTCTCCGTGCTCTTTGCGGCTTATCACCCTCGCCAGCAGCACTCCTTGAGCATCTTAGCAAAGGATGCTGTTGCTGGTTAAAGTGGCCGTCAGTCACTGGTGTTCAGAGCTCCGCGGAAAGTTACTCCCCTCTGTAAACTAACTTGAAACGCCTAACCCACCCAACTCTTCAGACCTCGTTTCAGCACCTTAGGAAACGCTGTGGCTCTAGCCTGCAGGGCTACGAGCAGCCTTTCCTTTCAGAAGACTTCGGCTTCAGGGAAGTATTACAACTTGAAACCTTAGGCAAGATAAACCAAAAATGCCTTGAGGACAGACAATGTCTAACACCTATCTCACCTCCAAGGCTAGGTCTCTAAGTTGCAGATTACAGTCAGGCATCCATTCCATAAGGTTACACACTATATTTTTAAACCTCCAGTTCTTTAACAATTTTTTTTTGTTTTCTTTTTGAGACAGGGTTTCTCTGTAGCTTTGAAGCCTGTCCTCTGGGCACTAGCTCTGTAGATCAGGCTGGCCTCAGACTCACAGAGATCCATCCACCTGCCTCTGCTTCCAGAGTGTTGGAATTAAAGGCGTGCACCACCACCACCCAGCTTTTAATGATTTTTTTTAAGAACTAAAAGAACGATTTAGCAAACTAATAACTATGAATTCAATTATATTTACTATAGTGCTTGCTATTCATAGCTAAGTATAATGGCAAAGTACCTGCTAGATACTAAAATATGTCCAGAAACGGTGTCAGCTGAATCTATACTTACATTCTTAGATCTGAGATCTCCTGTACTGCATTATTGTCACATGGCAGACATACTGTGGCTGGAAAAAAGCTATGAAAAGTTGCAACTGACATCTTGGGCTAGTCCGACATAGGATAGCTCATCATTGCTCTCAGCTGCGGGCCCACTAGTGCGCCCACAAGGCTCCAATGAAGAGTTCCGAAATCAAGTTCACACGGTCAGATCTGATTAAAGTCAGTGAGTCACAAAACAGAAACCATGAATCCGGGGAAAGGAATGTAAAAGAGACGAAGAAAGCTGAGGCAGAAAGTCATCAGAACGCATTCTACGCATGTATGAAATTGTAAAAGAATGAAGTAAAAAAGAAAGGCAAAGAAGACCCATAACCCAAGCCTCTCACTTACTAAAATCGCCCCTCCTGCTCTAGGGCAGCATCAGGACCAGTTCCTCTTGCAAATGGGTTTTCAACTTCTTCTGTTTTGGGGATATGAATACCCCTGCTTTCCCTCAATATTGGCTATGTATATTTCAAAGATTTTCTCTTTGAATTTTGTAGTGTGGGGGTTACCTAATTCTCTAGAGTAGTGGTTCTCAACCAAGGAAATTCTGCCCCCTAGAGGATACTGGCAATATATGGAGACATTCTGGAGTGTTACAAACGCCAGGAGGGGGTTGCTACTAAATACCCTGCACCCAGCTAGACGGTTCTCACAGAAAAGAATTATCTAGTGTAAAATGTCAACAGCACCAAGGTTATATGGAAGTGTTTTCTTGCACTGCAATTTATGACATAATATGGTTTTCATTCTGAAATTTTCCTTTCGAATTCCTTAGTAATACATCTAACAGAATGGTACATTGGGAAAGGGAAGTCACTGCATATATGACTTCACCTTTTTACACGCTGACGGTGCTGGCAAACTGCTGCAGCACTGACATGTATGTGCCGCATTATCAGAAAACATCTTAAGGAGCTTAGAGTTAAGATTAAGAGCCTTGGGGACAAATCACTTAACGACACATTTGTACACCTCATGCTACAGCTAACATAATCACTTCACATTCCAGTCTAATGTACGATAGCAAATGATTGCCCACAACACCTTGCTAAGCACTAAGACTCAAGATGAATGTCCTTTGGTCGCTACTGATATTTAAGGGCACTGTTTCAGAGTAACACAACCTACCAAGTGTGGCTCCTACTAGCTTGTTCCTTTGCAGTGCTGGGGACCCAACTCAGGTCCCCATGTATGTATGCTCTGTCAGTTTGACTATCTGACACTGCTTATATGCTTACGACGCAATCCTGACAGGACATTTATGGCTGGAATACACTGGGTTGCAGGACAAATAGGACAAGGCAGGACTGGGGCTTCAAGCTGTGAAAATTACTACTGATCTTATTATTAGTTAACATTTCAGGCATATATACAGAAGTAAATCAGTAGAGAAATGGTAGAGGTCCATGCGGTATTCGTAGATCCTGATCTTCCCTCCCTAGAGGTAGTCTCTCTCCTGAATCAGGTACTTATTAGTTCTAAGATCCCTTTTCATTTTCACGATGATCCATAAATAATATGCAACATTGCCCTTGTTTTTCAACTCACGTAAATGATGTCAAATACATCTTCCTTGTGTTTAGTAAATTCCTGAGTTTAATAGCTAGAGGAATCAGAACCAATCAAGAGGAAGAACACACACGATGGCTACACACATTCAGCATCTCTGACTGCAGGAGAACTCACCTGTGACTGAGCTGACTGACCCGCATGCACCCATGCATGGCTTTGCCCCAGCTCCTATAAAGTGGTAACTGAATATGGGCAGTGAAGTCACTGCCACAGTTTTGATACAGAATCCCAGAAGCTCACCTGACCTCAGAGTATTAGCTACAGTAATAGAAAACCGATTCAACCGGCGCATTTTCAGATCTAAGACATTAGAAGTCTGCAACGGTAAACCACTGAAAACATAAAAGGCTCTGTGTGTAAGTGAGCGCAAGAGAAAAAAGCCTCGATATGTTTATCTCGTCCGTTCCAGAGGTGTAGAAGGAGAGATAAGAAAGAAAATGTGAACTGGGTTTTTAATAGTTCTTCTAAAGAGTCAAGAAGAACAGTTTCAGAATGAGACATTGGAGACAGATTTTGAACAAGAAGGTCTCCCCACCCCCAAGGGGAACAGCTGACATGATTGTTACTCTTTCCAGATACACAGTGGAGCTCCCTGACACATTACACCAGGCTAGTTTCAACAGCTGCTCAGAGTAGACATTTGGCGCTCTGGAGCGCCATGGAGGGGTGCAGCATAGTACAGCATGAGCACCTCAAAGCACACCGCTGCTTAGGCTGAACAATGGCATGACACTAAAAATATCACCACAGAGGAGAAACACACAGGCTTGGATGATATTCAGATAATCTGCACATCAAGTCCAGAAACTCTTTAATTCTAAGGAAAATAAAATGGAAAAAAAAAGAGCAAACTTTTCCTGACAGCCTGCAGCAAGGACTTAGATGGATTATTAGCACACTACTTCCCATTTCTGTTCTACAGGCAGGGCTGGACCTAACACAAACAGAGTGGAGGGGCTGGAGGGGCTGGAGGGGCTGGAGAGATTACTCCGTGTCTAAGAGCCCTTAACCTGGGTTTGATTCCCAGCACCCACTGTGGGCAACTCCAGCCCCATAGGCTCCAAGGCCTCTGGTCTCCTCTGACACCTGCACTCGTGCACATACCCCCCCCATTGAAAATAAAACAAATCTGTAAGTAGAGGAGAACACCAAGAAGTATGTGTCTAAGGGTTTTTAAGAGTCAGTCGAGGTGGCACACACCTTTAATCCCAGAATTCAGGAGGCAAAGGAGGTGGATCTCTGTGAGTTTGAGGCTAGCCTGGTCTACAGAGAGTTCCAAGACAGTCAGAGCTACATAGAGAGACCCTGTCTGGTGCAGGACAATTCTGTATCCTGTCAATCATGTTTTAAATAAATGCTGATTGGCCAGGCAGGAAGTATAGGTGGGAAAACCAGACAGGAAGTAGACGTGAGAACAGGAGATTTGGAAAGCAGGAAGCTTCCCTGGCATTCCTGCGCAGATCTCCAACAAGGCAACATGTAGCAGCCCAGCTGAGAGAAGGTACTGGCTATGTGGCTGACAATGGGTTAATATAACTTATGGGAGCTAGTAAGAAGCCTGAGATAATGGGCCAATCAGTTAATAACCTAATGTAGACTTTCTGTGTGATTTCTTTGGGGCTTCCGGCTGTGGGGTACTGGGCAGGACAGAAACCCCAACAAGCAGGACCCTCATGTTACACCTGTCTCAAAACAACAACAACAAGACGGGCAGATAATGATAACGACCCAGCTCTAAGGGCTGCGATACGGTACTGCAAAAGGGATTCACCTCCCTTGGGGAAGGAGAGCAAAGTTTCAGAGGCTGTGCTGCCTGAAGAGCCAGCACCAGCCAGAGCCTCCCAAGCTTACCGTCCTCGCCACATTTCCTTACCGAAGCACATCGCTGGTGGTGATTTCAGGAATGAACTTCTGAAGGTGCTTTACCGTCTCACTGAGAAAGCAGGCTTTATACATTTCATTTACTCCATACGAGAAATTCTGAAGCAGCAGTTTAATGAAACCACTGAGAGTGAAGGAAAAAAGAAACTCGATGAGACAGAAGAATCCTTTATTACTATAAAATATCTTTACAGTTATTTTTTTGGTGGCACCATATAAATCTATAAAACATCAGAAAAATTATACAATAAAGAAACTTTTGGCCAAGATAAGGAGAGGAAATCACTCATACTCAAAATTGATAAAGAATATGGTTTCAAACTGATAGCTGTGAAGCCTGCTAGCATTAAGGCTTTCTAATGCTTTCAACACACTAACAAGGCATCTTTAGTACAGGGCATTAAAGCAGTGAGACACCTCTCCTAGTGTGGTCCAGTGGAGATACAGTAGTCTAGTCGTGGTCCTCCAGTGAGATTCTGTACACATCTGAAAAGTTAACCTAACCTTTCTGCTGCAGACTCTGCTGAGGCAAACCTATATACAGTCCAGAATGCTTTCCAGGGGTTTCATATAAAATCCCCTGAAGGGAAACATTACTAAAAAAACCAAACTGAGGTTTGGTAACGTGTTTGCCAGACCTGAGTCTGGGTCCTCAACGCCTATGTGAAGAGCAGCCGTGGTAGTGCATGCCTTTAGTCCAGCACCGGGGAGCTGGAGGGAGGAGAATGCTGGGGCTTGCTGGCCAGCTAACCTGAGTAAGTGAGCTTCCGGGTGAGTGTGAGACCCTGTCTCAAGAAGATGAGGCAGATAGTGATTGAGGAAGACACCTGACATCAAACTATGGCCTCCACATACATGTGCATGCACACAGGGAAAACCAAACAGAATACTTAATGAGGCTGTATTTTAAACAGGAAAGAATCTGTGTCATATATCATAAGTCTATACAATGGCACCCTTAGATTTATACACAGACACACACACCCTATCTCACCAGTAATTTATCTGTTTACACGACAATGGTGAAAAGCTTGAAATGATCTTAAAAAGTAAGTCCTTACTAGTTTCAGCTCTCATAACAACATTTAAGAAATGGACTACCAGACATATGAATGGCTTTTGGGCTTACTTTCTTTTCAGCTAAGACATTATCACCCTGGTTCATCACAATCTTTGTGAGGTAGTTAAACATTATACTTGGAGCTAGGTGTATAGTCCAGTGGAGAAAAACCTGTTTGGTATATACGCAAGGCTCTAGTTTTGACCTTAGCATCGAAACCAAATAATCAAATGTATGCTTATTACATAAAGATCTTAATTTGGATTAATAAAAAATGAATGCAACAATCACATATGAGGGCTTATTCTATCAGAATATCAAATCTTCTCACATTAGAAAAAAACTAAGCAGTTAAATGAACTGTTACCTCTTGAGAATTATTTCCATAACATCTCTGGCACTGAAGTCAAAGGGTTTGTAACCTTCCCGCTTAAAGGAGAGCACTGCATTCGGCCCCAGCCATATGGTGCCGTCCAACTTTGGTGTAAAGTGAACTCCAAGGAAAGGGAAGCGGCTATCCGGGACCTGCAGATTCAACACAGCAGCCAACCATTAGCCTCATTCACGTTTCACTTCACTGCAGATACAAAGCATCCGACTGGTAAGACGAGGTAGTTCCTTCTAGATACTGTGTGCACTGTGAGTTGTATTCAGACAGGCTTTTTGATTAACATGCTTTCTGGCTCAAAATGCTACTATGTTACTATATGTTGTTCCATTTATTCATCTTTCTGGGTAAAGGGAGAAAGGCTGAATGGTTCTACTTCATATTATTGCCTCCTCCTATGAGAGAAGTCTGTGACTGGCAGGTTAAACAAGACTGCCAGAAAAATACATACATATTCACAGCACAGGCTCGGTGAAGTGAGAAGCAAACAAATTTAGTTTTGGCAAATCACCAATTTCAACCAGTTCAGCCTAACATACTTTTGGGGACTTGTTCATCAACAGGGTAAATGCAGGCAGAAGAGTGAGCTTTCTATTTAAATACCCTGACTTTTACCCCTGGAGCTAGAGTGGGCGCTTATACAAAGTGCACAGCTGTGAGTTGGGTATCTCCTCTCCTACAGAGGCGGGAGGGCCTGGTTTGCTTGTCGTACTTCCATGGCGTACTGTAGCTCTCAGAGGCAAGCAATGCCCACGAGAGCAGAGACACCATGAGAGGGACGCCAACACCAGAGACAGGTGACTCTTCAAATGCAGGTAAAAGCTTTATTTTCCTTTCCTTTATGCCCACAACCAGCTTGATAAGTAAGAAGACAGAAATATCATTGCCTACCGGATAAATATTTCCGTTTACAAGGTAGCCCTTTTCTGGCTTTAGGAGCAGGTAATCTCCCCGGAATGGGACAATTTGAGGATCAGGATTGCAGCCACTCAACTCTGAAATACGGTCTGAGTGAAGTCCTGCACATGTCACAACATAGCGACAGTGAACCTCCTCTCCCTGGCACAAAATAAAACAGCATGGTTAATTTCTAAATATGAGAAAGAAAATGTGGCACAACACTTGTCTATGTGAGAGCTTATCTTAAAAAAAAGCAAAAACAAACCCCTTCAACTGAATGGAGAATTAACAGAAGTTGAGATATAGGGGGAGGGCTAAAGGAAGGTTGGTTAATTAACAAGCTATATGCATGTATGGAAACAGCACACTGAATTCCATTTTATAGTTGATTATGCTAATTAAGATACTTGGGGCAGGGGCAAGGGCAGTCTTACTATATAGCCCTGGCTAACCTGGAAGTGGAAGAAGGACCTGAAGAGACACTCTTTTCAAACATATATAAATCACCAATAGGTAATGACACCATGAATCATCAAAGAACTGCAAGTCAAGACTCTCGGGGCCAGGCATGGTGGCACATACCTTCAATTCTGGCACTCAGAAGGCAGAGGCAGGAGGATCTGGTCTACATAACAAGCTCTAGGATAGACAGTACTACAAAGAGAGACTCCTGTCTCAAAAAACAAAAAACCAGACCAAACCAAACTACAAACCAACCAACCCTTGGGATATCTTCTCATACCTTGTAGGAAATACACCATTTGTCTATATGTCACTAATTATTTCGTTACCTTCATTATCATGTTCCTCCAAAATTCCTAAGATCAAGTTCTATCCCCAGAGAGATACATTAAGGTCAAATGAGGGCAGAAGGACATAAGTCTGATCCAGCAGGACTGGTATCTTTTCAAGGAGCTATATCTGAGATCAGACATGTGAGGACGAGCTGGGGATACAGCTCAGTAGAGGGGTGTTCACCTGCACCTTAGAGGCCCTGGACACTGCTTCCAGTTACCTAGGTTCAACCTCTAGTATTCAAATGCAGTAACACATGAAATTGGAAGAAAGACCACACCAGACAGCACCTTGGTATTGGCCTTCTAGGTCCCAAAGTATGAGAAAATAACTGTGTTGTTTAAGACACCCAGTTTGTGGTGTTTCCTCCCAGCAGCCTCTCTTATTCTTCTGATATCTAACACAGGGATCCTCAACCTCAGCACTAGTGCCTTTGGAAGGATACTTCTTTGTGCTGTGAGGCCCGTTTATCAGCATCCCTGACCTCCATCACTACATGCCAGCAGCCAACCCTTCCTTCCCTCCAGTGTTGACAACCAAAAAAGTCTCCAGACACTGTCACTGTCCCCCAGGAAAAATAATTTCCAGTTGAGACTGCCAATCTAACATAAGTCATTTAACAATAGTCATCCTTGTATCTCATTACTGAAGGATCAGAAGGTAGAAATATACTCATACTGAACCTCTCCCAAAGACAATGGTTTGGTTTTTTTGTTTGTTTGGTTGATTTTTCGAAATAGGATTTCTCTATGTAACTGACCTGGAATTCGCTCTGTAGATCAAGCTGGCCTGGAAATCAGAGATCTGCCTGCCTCTGCCTCCTGAGTACTGGGATTAAAGGCGTCTGCCACCACTGCCCGGCAAGACAATGGTTTTTAAAATCTGTTTTGGAGAGTTAGCATGCTTCACTCATGTAAGGAATGGTTACATCCTTTAGATGAGAACATAATTTTGCCACTGTCTTTATTTGCTGGTTAAGTACAGTTTTAACAGGCATGTGGCTCCACATCTGTTGGACATAGTGAGTGATGCTATACAATTGCCGTGTCCACTTCAGCAATTGGTTTCTCGGATTGTACAGAAAGTCCGGGATCCGCCAGCTTCCTTCTAACTTAGATACCCCCACAACCATTAAAGTTGAACTCCATATAAATCTTCTGACACTTAGGACTCCCCTCGCTGACACTCGACAGTGTCGATGTTCTACGGTTCTTGCCTCCGACTATGGAGAAGGATTGCTCTGCACCTATGCGCTCTTCCCAGAGTCTCTGAGTTAGTAGTCAGGAAAGCAGAGAGCCATGGGCAGAGTGGTAGAGTATCTGCCATTGAGGGAGAGATGGCCAGGGCTCAGCTGAGTTGTAGAGTATCTGTCATTGAGGGAGAGATGGCTAGGGCTCAGCTGAGTTGTAGAGTATCTGTCATTGAGGGACAGATGGCCAGGGCTCAGCTGAACTGACTCCTCTTCCAGAAGACCTAGGTTCAGTTCCCAGCCCCCACATGGTGACTCAGAATTTTCTGTAACTACAGCTCCAGGGATCCAATGCCCACTTATGGTCTCAGAGGGCATCAGGAACACACATAGTGCACAGACACACATGCAGGCAAAACATGCATACACACACAATAAAATATTTCTTTAATGCCCAAAAGACGTGAAAGAGGGCAGACTAACTGGAAAGAGGAAGCTGAATAACAGAGCAGGGAATATGATACAAATATTTCATATATGTGCATAAACACAATAATGAAGCCTGTTATTATATATAATTAATATATGCTAATAAAAACATTTTTAAAAATCTATACAGTGGCTGGCTCCCAAGGCACCACAATTGAGGTTGTGTTCTGACTCCCTCATGTATACACATACATACAGATGCACACACATATCTGTACATGCTTGAACATGTACACACACATAAACAAATATACAAAAACATAGCAATCACTTAATACAATTTCATAAGTAAATGAAAATGAAAAACAGATCAAGAGTCTTTACCTTAGTATTCTTGACAGTGATTGGATAGTTCATCCCTGGCAGGAATGAGAAGAATTAGTGAAACTTTGGTTTGAGCAAAAGAAAGTTGTCACTATTTAAAATTGTATACCCATAATAAATTTAAATGACTGTCTTAGCTGTACTTTTTTAATTCAGAAGTTCTTTACCACGAAAGAAGACTAAAATAATTCATAATTGACAAAACATAAAACTCTGGCATCATTTAGGATGGTTTCTTTTAATTCATTTAACTAACACACATTCTCGAGCTTAGCCTCGCACAGACCCCTCATTTCACCGAGCACAAACCATGCTCTGTATGTAAGCAGTCCCATCACAAATGAACTGGCTGAAGCCCACAGAACTAAAGCCTGAGGAATTAAACACAAGACAGCCTTGTGTCCAAGTGTTGGCAACCTGATTCCCTGCACTGGTTGTTCAGAGAAGCAAGGGCTTTCACAACACAAAAAGTTTCCATGAACTGACCATTTGTCAAGTTTCTTCCCATTTATTGATGAGTTATTAGCAACCTATAAAGCATATGTACAGAAAAAAGACTACAATCTACCTATATTGTGAATCTGACTTATTCTGCTACCCACTTATCACAATTTTATTTAATAAATTTGTTCATCATCTTAAGAGTGTAAAAGGACACTGGATTCATAAAATCCAGACCTCCTTTAAACCCTGCTAAGGGAGAACCTGATTCTCTTCAAATTTCCTTGCAGTAAACAGAATGCTTGCAAGCCTCTCATTTAACCAAAAAACTAACTACTCATTTCAAAGAAAAATAAAACAGGCTGTAACTGCAGTCTAAGGGAACAGGAGGTGAGACCCGGAAGGGCTGAGTCTTTTGATGATATTGGTCTGCTGTTGGAAATCTGGGTGTGTCCGAAGATAGCCAACTACTTACTATTGCTATGCCATACCTGCCAACAGTCTGAATCAAGGTCTAAACAGCACCAAGGTGTGTGTTTACCTTAAGCACTGCTAAGAGGTACCGACTCTAACCTTCAGGGAACCGTCTGGAGGTCACCCGTCCACAACAGCCGTGGCTGTTAGACTTACTCAGTGCCTAGTTCTATCAGCACACAGACACCTAGGAACTGTGGGTCTGCTCTGTCCACTCACACCCAGGTCCCTCCTGTACTCACCTCTGACTCTGAGCTCTACTCTAGCCTGGCTCCTCGGAGTCTCCTACAAACACCAACCAGACAAACAAACAAACATCTCTTATTTCTTTTATCAGTACAAATATTTTATAAAGAAGACGGGGGTAGCTTACCATCCTTACTTCTGGAAGGGCTTTCATTAGCTATTTCAATATCCTTTACTTCAAAATCTTTCAAGATAGAGCCACCAGCGTCTTGGAAATCCTGGGCAAATGACAAAGCTACCTGCTGATAGTCCACAATGCCAGTATATGGACAATCAATAGCCATTAGACCCTAGGACAAAAGTATTAAAAGGTCAAATAATACAGTCAAGGATCAATAAAGTTCATTCAAAGTTTTATTTATTTATTTGCTTTGTTTTGTTTTCTTCCCCGAGACAGGGTTTCTCTGTGTAGTCCTTTGTAGTCTGACTGGTCTTTAACTCACAGAGATCCACCTGCCTCTGCTGCCTTAGTGCTTGGATTAAAGGCATGCACCACAACCACCTGGCTGCAAAGTTTTATTTTTGCTTGAAATTTCATACCTTTTTAAAATACCTTGTTTGTTTTGATGGGTAACACATACTGTCTTTGCTTGACAAAAACCTGACAGTATTTAAAACAGTAACAGAAAAGTCTGCTCTTGTTAAGTGCCTAAATTTGGTCATGAACATAAATACATACATACATATACATATACACATGCATATATATAAATATAAATATATACATATATATATACACACACACACACACACTGCCTACGAGAGAGGAGACATAGTACTAGCTAAATAAAGCTGGGTGGTGGTGGTGCACACCTTCAATCCCAACATTTGGTAGGCAGGCACAGGTGGATCTCTGAGTTCAAGGCCAGCCTGGTCTACAGAGGGAGTTCCAGAATAGCCAGTACTGTTACACAGAGAAACCTTGTCTCAAACCAATCAATCAAACAAACAAACAAAAAGCTAGCTAAATAAGAACATCAGATAACCAGGAAACAATTTTCTTTCATTTTTTTTCTCTAAATAAAGATGCCTGAACCGGGTGGTGGTGATGCACACCTTTAATCCCAGCACTCAGGAGGGAGAGGCAGGTAGTTATGAGTTCGAGGCCAACCTGGGCTACAGACAGAGTTCCAGGACAGGCTCCAAGGCTACACAGAGAAATCCGGTCTTGAAAAAAATCAAAACCAAAACCAAACAAAACCAAAACAACAACAAAGACGCTTGATTTTCAGAGCTGCCCCACGCTGCCATCTTGTTTTGTTTTGTTTTTAAGATTTATTGTTATTCAGGACACTTCATTTCTGACTCTAACATGATTCATATCTGATTCTGAGTTAAATTCTAAAAAAAATTGTTTAAAATAGACTCCAGTGCCTTTTGCAGTGGTGCACATGTCACAGCGAGTGAAAACTCAGAGCTGCTCTAGCTCCCTAGACACATGGTATGCGGGGCACTGCAAGGATTCGGGTAATAAGAGAACGACAGCTTGGTTCTGTTACTGTTTTCCTCTCTGTCACTGAATGCATCAATTTAGATTTAAATTTATTTATTTATTTAGGAACAGATGGTCAATGTGCCACTGGTCTTTTCTAGTTGTGAAGAGAAAGGAAAGAACAGGATTTCCCACGACTAATCCTGAATATGTTTTGGTGCAACCCTCACACTGAATATACATCTCAGTCATTTTCCTTAGGAGGTAACTAGTTCTCAGATAACTAGTGCCCAGAACTGAGTGTAAGCAGTCGGGGTTTTTTTGTTTTGTTTTGTTTTTTGTTTTTGTTTTTATATCGTTTTGTTTGGTCAATACAGTATTGTTGTTAATTTTAAAAATAATATCTGAAATAAAATTTTAAATATTTCACTGGTATATTGCCTTAAAGGCTTTTACTCCCCCTCCCTCCACAAACAATGTTTCCAGATACTGGGGTTGGGCCAAGGCAAAACACGCAACATTTGGCATACCTCACCATTTACCTCGCCAGGCTTGGTTCTAGCGCATGAAAGCCTTTGCTAGGGTTAGGAAGCCCTTCTATCTGCATAAGACTGGCACCTGTGAGGCTATGTTAGACTTACTGCTTAACAACTCAGAGATTCACAACTCAACAGCTACACTCAACCTAATATTTCAAGAGATTAATCCACAAAACTCCCTTACCTAACATAAAAAATTGGGGCAGGGTGGGGAAAGGAATGTTCTGCAAATGTGCTTCGTTCTGAATCAATAGTTCTTTTTTTTTTTTTTTT
>JAQHUG010000070.1:4004887-4063425 GCA_028555095.1 Dicrostonyx torquatus | reverse complement strand
TATCCCTAAACCATCCGTAGCTATCCCTAAACCATCCCTAGCTATCCCTAAACCATCCCTACCTATCCCTAAACCATTCCTGCTCATTTCTAATTTCAACTTAAGCTTTGTTTGAACACCACTTTAAAGGCCCCCCAAGACTCTGTATGCGCTCCCAGACCTTCTCTGTCTTTCTGGAGGAAAGTGGAGTTGTTAGTGTCAATAGGAACAATCCTAAAAGCCAATGGAGAATGAGCATAAACCTGGGAAGGCCTATGCTGCTCCCAGGGTACCAGTGTACTCAAAATCCAGCAGCACATTTAGAGTGTGCCCTTGCATGATCTTTAGTCTCCCCACCCCCTCTTCTTCCTACTACCTCACAACCCCTCAAACCAACCACTACCTTGCAAGCCCTTGTCCCAAACTTTCAAAGAGAATCCAAAACGAGACACAAACATCAACATTTCATCACCAATTCAGCCTGACAAAATGAGCAGGTTCCCAGCAAGCTGATGGGATACAGACCTAAATCCTTCTCCTTTTCCACAACACCAATCGAAAGTCCAGGGTGTTTCAGGATGAGTGTTCTGGCAGAGGCAAGCCCCACAATTCCGCCACCGACGATGACGATATCAAATGAGCTTAAGAGAAAGCAAGTTTTATTTATGTTTACAGACCTCACCAAATTTCACTTGCATAATTTTCATTAGTGAGAAATTAAAGTACAAATTTATAATAACATGTTATTTATATATTATATAACAACTATCACATTACATATCATATGTTGCTTATATTATATATAATGTATAATATACCATGTATATAAGAGATAATAAGATTATATATATGTACATATCACATTGTATGATAAAATCAGTGTTAAGGGTTCACTTACATAAAATTCTCAAAATGAGAAAGTTTTCTGATGGAGAATAGAGTAACTGCCAAGAGTTAGAAAGAACGGAGAGATAGGATGTGGTGACTAGAGAGGGGGAGAGAACAAATCTTGTGGTGATGGAGCATCTTAGTTACTTATTTATCAACAATGAACAGTTTGTTGTGCAGACAGAACACACACACACACACACACACACACACACACACACACACTGTATGTACATACTGTTAACACCACAGCTGCCATGGCTCCAAAGCATGGCAAGGCTAGACCAGGCCCTGCTGCTCATTGCCACATAAGGTAGCAACAGCATCCCCAGCAAGAAAACTTGAAAGCCATCTAACAAAGAAGATAATTTTGGAATGTTCTCTATACACCAGAGAAATAAATGTTCACTTAATCAAATATAAAACACACAAAGAATAGCCCTGATATTCTGAATCAGGCAGAATTCATGAAAAAAAAAAAGAATCCAGGAGTTGAACTTGATTTCCTATTTAAATGTTGTATCATAGGTTGAGACACGTACATCCCAGTCTTCACAGGATGGGTCCTCTAGTCCCTCCTGTTCTCTAATGGCCCACTTTAGGTGATGCTGATTCTACTCAGGGCCCACCCGATGGAGTCGATGTTCTTCACCTCTCTCAAGACAACCTCTTCTAAGGGCCCATTTCACGGGGGTTCACATGCATGCCGTTCATACCACCCTAAGAGTGAGATGCAGCTGAAAAGGGCTCTTAATTTGGGGCTTGTCACCACAGACAAGCTTCCTACAAGCATCTAAGGAGCTGCATGGCCACTGGGGGTTCAGATCCTGCGGGTGCAGGAGATGCTAGGATTCTCCTTTAGACTTGTCTTTTCTGTCAGTGGTCTGGGAAGTTGTAAGCTGCTTTCTCCTTTTGACCCGAAGTTAGTTCAGCTCCTTGGTGGGGCTTCCTTTTCCTTCCAGGCCCTTTGCCCTCCCAGACAGACTCAAACATTGAGGTTCTGCTGGGACTAGAGTCTTTGAATGAACTTTCTGTCCACTGCACCTTCCTTAGCTTAGCTCCAGCCACAATAGAGCATTTATCATTTCTCATGAGCTCCTGGGAAGCAGGGAGAGAGGTTAGGAGAACTGTGGGTATAAGTGGAACAAGGGGTGATGAGGATAGGGGCCCACTGCATGAGACAAATGATGGGTGCCCCATGGGAGGATAGTCTGTGGACAAGGTTCTTCTCTCCAGAGATGATGTAACAGGCTGCCAGACCTTAGCACAACTGACACCATGTTGGAAGTACCATTCTGACCTTAGAACCCATCATGTAGGCCTCAAAACCCTCCAAAGGAATGAAGGCCTAGTCCATCCAAGACCTAGTCCACAATCCCAGCATCCAGGAAAGTTCCTAAATGCACTAACCTTGCTTTTTGGCTTCTGTAGTTTCACTTTCATTAACTGTTCCTGCTAATCAAAGGGTGTCCACCAGGATGAGCTTTTGTGCATCCAAGTCAAAGAGCAGAGAGGTTTGGGGCTGAATGACTTGGGCAGGTTCCCTGTGCAGCCATAGGCTATGGCGATATTCACTTTCTACTCAGCATTAAAAGTGTCCTTTGTGTGTTCTCTGGTGGAGTTACCTCACAATAGTATTCCCAGTGTTTCTTCATCTCCTCAGGGAAGAGTCATTCTGCGCCTGATGCTAGATAAAAGAGCCTTCTTGGGAGTTTATGATATTCAGGGCAAAACAGCCCTGCACTGGAAAATGTAGTTACCTTTTCTTTATTTGCAGAATTGAAGCCCTATCCCTCCATAAGGTGAAGCACAGACATCTGGCCACTAGCAGAAGATGAGTTCAGTCATGTAAGATTGATTAATCACACCTTGATCCCACTCTGGGGTATCATTGGCATTCTTGTAATAGATGCTGATCTGGCTGGTCCCTTGCTGTCCAGAGTTGACTGGCACTGATTTCATATTGGTGACATTGTTGACCATCACAGAGGCCAGCACTTGAACGATGCTGTCATTTATTTTGCTACCAGGGTGGGCACTGTAGCTCAATGCCTGACTGAACAGTGGAGAGCCATTAGGGTTTCATCTAGCCTCAGGAGGAGCTGCCTGACAGCTGGGCTCTGCCATCTTGGTGAGCACCTGTGCCCAGGTCCACAATGGAATATTTCGGTGCCCAAACTGAGGGGATTACACAAAGTCTGATTAAACTGCATAGAGCTACACACAGAACACAAAGTGCATGTAAAACTGATGAAAGCTGACCATGTGTGCATTGTATCAATATTAATTTTCTGGCCTTGCTGTTGTACTATGCTAACACTGGGAAGAACGGTGGGAAATGGGGAAGGCGACATAAAACCATTCTATGATTTTTGCAACTTCCTATGGATCTACAATTGTCCCAAAATAAAAAGTATAAAACTTGGGGGTAGGGGAAGAGGCTAGGGAAATGGTTAGTTGGTAAAAGGCGTGCTGTGCACACATGAGGACCCAAGGACCTTTATGTAAAAGCTTGGTTCCACCCATCTGTAACCTTGGGGTAGGTAGGGTAGGGAGGCAGGCGGATCCCTGGAGCTTACTGGCCCGCCAATCTCCATGAGAGATCCTGTCTCAAAAGGTGGAGCAGGTGGGGTGGCACACACCTTTAATCCCAGCATTTAGAAGGCAGGGGCAAGCTGGTCTCTTGAGAGTTGGAGGCCAGTCTGATCTACATTGGGAGTTACAAGACAGCCAAGGCTACCTAGGGAAACCATGCTTCGACACCATTTAACAGCTTCTATGGTCCTTAAACTAAAATTTAATGTGTGGCTTAAATAAAAGCACTGCTGTGACACTGTCCCTCTCCAGTGTCTTTCCACACTTTTGTTGTCCACTAAAATCACATTCAGCCAGCTGGCTCACCTTCCTGTCTCAAAAAACCGAAAGCCTTCTCCCTTAAAGCTTTCGCATAGAACACTGTACTTACCGGCTTTCCTAGGCAACTGAGTTGCTTCTCAGTTACAAGTCTAATATGTGCAAGAAACTGACCTACTGAAGCCTAGTTCTGGATCTTCCATGCAACACAGGGAATGTTAGCTAGTTAAGAATCAGCGTACTTATTTACAGTGTATTAGGTTCCCTAATCCTCAAAATGACCACCTAGGGGCCAGACTAGGATCCTATTCACCATTCAGCCTTTAAAGTGGTTAAGAAACAGAGAGGAGGGTTGTGTTCGGAGACAAATTCGCTCCTGACCCTCCAATCAACACTGCCTTTTCCCCACCCACAAATGCTACGGATGAACCCTGTAGGTCAGCAGCTCCTGGAGTCCAAGTCTGGACCACAAAATCAGGACTTCATCCCCAGGGACAGAGACGTCGAATCGGATCCAATTCGAGACATCTCGGAGGGGAGCAGCAAGCGCAGGCCACCGCCACTCACTTACCTGGTGCTGGAGCTGCGGCCACCCCCGCACAGCAGCCCCGGCCCGCCAGGCGTCCGCTCGCTTGCCGGGGGGAAACCCCCAGCAAAGCGACAACGGGCCAGACCGCAAGCAGCGCCCAAGTAACGCAGGGTCGGCCACATCGCCTATGCCACCTTCCCTTCCCCAACTCCAGCAGCTGCAACCTGAACGACTCTACGGGTGAAGCGCCCCGCTCTCCAGCCCCGCCCCCAAGCGAGGGCCAATGAAATGCACGCTTTTGCCTTCCGTGGGCGTGGCCTACGCTGGCCAATGGGCGAGCGCGGCGGAGGGGAAAAACACAGAGGGCGAAGGGCCGGCCAGACGCAGGAACGCAGCGCGTAGTGAGTAGGGAAGCGGGGGCGCAGGCGGGGACCGGGTGGTGGTTCGGCTCTCCTGGGCATCGGCTGGCGCCGGCTCGACTGGACGCCTGCGCTAGACAGCCAGAGAAGGCCGTGCGTGGCAGGGTGACCTCTGGCTGCCGCGGCCTGTCCTTCGGCATGCCCCCTGGTCGGTTGGCGACGCCCTGGCTCGGGAGCCAGGGATTGGCAGCTGAACCACCTCCTGCCTGTGTTTGTCACCACCGCCCCAAAGGCTTCTGAACCCTTCATAGGGCTCCTGATGGTGTCGTTCATTCTACTACTGACTCGGCTTGTAAATATCGGGCGCTGAGCTAGGTGCTGAGTGAAAGTAGACAGCTCGGCATCATATAATGCCTTTAAAAAAAAAAAGGCTGACTTATTTGTGAGTGTGTGTGTGTGTGTGTGTGTTTATGTGCAACACGTGTGCACAGGAACCCGCTAAACGAGAAAAGGGAGTAAAGGATACCCTGGAACTGCAAGTTTTGGATGATTGTGAGCCACCATGTGGGCGCTGGGAACCAACTTAGGTCCTTGGGCAAGACCAGTTAGCAATTTTAACCGCAGAGCCTTCTCTCCAGCCCCAACCCTGTCACTGGACCAAGACACAGTTTTAAATGTCCGTGTCTTAGAATAGCCACTCGTGGAGCAGGTCACTTTACTGTGTTTCCTCTACTGTAAAAGTGAAAGCTATGTAATCACCTAAGAACCTTTAGAACTCTGTTAAAATGTGTGATTCTTTGTCACCATACCAATATAATTCCCATTCTCTGCTTGATGGTGGTTCTTTGTTCTTAGGGTTAGAACAGCTTAACAGGACCGAAACAGGATGATAGAACTATCGCTGGGAGGACTTGGTTAGTAGGTGGCTCCGGCTCAGAGAAACCTCATCTCCTCCACCTCAGGCACTCTTCTGTTTACTAGTGCAATTGAGCAGGTAATAGTGTGTATGAGAATAGTCATCAGATGTTGAACTCAGCAAAGCATTAGCTTTTTATTAGGCTTGAATGGTTTATCTCATGAGCAGTACTAGACGTTTTGTTTTATTGGTGGGGAAGAAACCGTGTTCCCTGTTTATTCCATCACAGGTGAATAGCATGGATAGTTGGTGTCTTACTTAGGGTTTCTATTGTTGTGAAGAGACATCATGACCTTGGTGACACTTATAAAGGAAAACATTTCATTGAGGTGGCTTGTTACATTTTCAGAGGTTTAGTTCACTATCATCATGGCAGCTTGCAGGTAGACATGGTGCTGACTACATCTTGATATACGAGTAACAGGAAGTAGACTGAGACACTGGGTGGTATATTGAGCATATATGCATATATGAAGCTTCAAATCTCACCTCCACAGTAACACACTTCCTCCAATAAGGCCATACCTCCTAATAGTGCCACTCCATCTGAGGGCCTTTTTTTTTTTTTTTGAGACAAGGTTTCTCTGTAGCTTTGGTGCCTATCCCAGAACTAGCTCTTGTAGACCAGGCTGGCCTCGAACTCACAGAGATCCACCTGCCTCTGCCTCCCAAGTGCTGGGATTAAAGGCATGCACCACCACCGCGAGCCTCAGAGATGGCCATTTTCTTTCAAACCACCACAGTCCACTCCCTAGCCCCCAAAGGCGTGTACCCATATCATGATGCAAAAATGTATTTTCAATTTCAAAAGTCCCCAGTCTATACCACTCCTAAACTTACTTAAAAGTCTAAAGTTCAAAGTTTCTTCTAAGATTCATGCAATCTCTTAACTGTAATCACCTGTAAAATCAAAATAAAAAAGCAGATCACACACTTCCAACATGTAATGGCACAAGATATACATTACCATTCCAAAATGTAGGGAGGGGAGCATAGTGAGGAAATACTGGACTCTAAACTCTGCATCCATGTCTGATGTCAAAGCTCTCTTCACATCTCCGACTCCTTTCCGCTCTCTGCAGCTTCACACAGCAGCCTCTCTGGGTCTCCATTCAGGACACCCTTGACATATGCCTGACCTCAGCAGCTTTCGTTAGTCTCAGAGGAAGGTTCACTAATGCCTTTCTTCTATCTTTGACTCAAAGCCAGAACCAGGCGGTCAAAGCTGCCAAGTTCTGCTGCTCATTGGGGCTGGAACATGGCCTTCCCATTCAATCATGTCTTCACCAGCTTTCTGTCCTTCACTGCCTAAGCTCGGCTGTTCTGGAATTTACTTTTTAGACTAAGCTTGCCTCAAACTCAGAGATCCACAAGCCTCCTCCTTCCAAGTGCTAGGAATAAAGTTTCTAAGCTTTTCTTTAGTTCTTTACACAAGTTGGAAACTTAGCTAGGAAGGATTTGCCCTCAAGTCAACACTTCTTTAGTTCCATTTCTTAATCTGTCTTCTTGAACATAGGACTTAGTTCCATCCTACTTTTTGTGGTTCCTTAAATTTTATATTTTGTAATTATTCCTGCTCAGTTTGCTCCTTTTAGTTATAAATCTTCATTAGAGTTACCACTAATAACCACATAATAGAGTCTATACTAGGCTGTTTTGAGATTTCCTTTGCCAAAGGAATTAATCCAAAATCTTCACTTTAGTCTCAGGCAAAATTTTTAGGCAAGGGTAAAAAGCAGCCACTTTTTTCACCAAAATATCACAAGAATGATCTCTAGGCAACATACTAAAATTCTCCTCTGAAACCTCTTCAGCCAGCCCCTTACAGACAGCACCACTGTCTTCCATGCTCCTACTTGTATGGTCCATTAAGCAGTGCTTAAAGCATTCCACTGCCTTCCTAACTCAAAGAACTGAAGTCCAAATTCCTAAAAACAAAACAAAACAAAAGCAAAAAACAAAACAAAACAAAAAAACATGGTCAGGCTGATCATAGCAATATCTTACTCCTTTTGCCAACTTCTATCTTAGTTAGGGTTTCTATTGCTGTGAAGAGACACCATGACCATGGAAACTCTTATAAAGGAAAACATTTAATTAAGGTGGCTTAATTTCTGAGGTTCAGTTCATTATCATCATGGCCGGGAGCATGGTGGTATGCAGACAGACATGGTGTTGGCCACATCTTGATATGCAGGCAACAGGAAGTAGACTGAGACACTGGGGTATCCTGAGCATATATGAAACCTTAAAGCCTGCCTCTACAGTGACGCACTTCCTCCAGCAAGGCCAGACCTCCTAATAGTACCACTCCCTTTGAGGGACATTTTCTTTCAAACCACCACAGCTGTTTTTTAAATTCAGTATATTATTTTGTGGTAATTGTAGGTACCATGCAGTAGTAAGAAGTAATAGAGATCCCATGTGTCCTAGGTTGCTTTCTAGTGCTGTGATAAACATCGTGACCAACAGCAACTTAGGAGGAAAGAGTTTATTTCATTTTACAGCTTATAGTCCATTGTGGGGGGAAGTCAGCAGGAGCTGAAGTAGAGGCCATCAAGAGTGCCGCTTACTGGCTTGCTCAGTTTGCTGTCTTGTATACCTCAAGACCATCTGTCCAGGGGTGATGCTACCCTCAGTGTGCTAGGCCCTTCCACACCATCCGTCAAGAAAATTCCCCCATCCTCCGTCATATAGAGGAATTTTCTCAATTGAGAGTCCCTCTCCCGAGATGACTCTAGCTAGTGTCAGTTTGACCAAAAACTAAGACTATGGCCTCTTGTCAGCGTGACACAAACACATCACTATTAAACCATAAACCTCCCTTCCTTCTTTGTTCCCAAGATGCTGTTCCTTTTTTAAAAAGATTTATTTATTTATTATGTATATAGTGTTCTGACTACACATTTGCCTGCACACCAGAAGAGGGCATCAGATCTCATTGTAGGTGGTTATGAGCTGTAGGTGGAATTGAACTAAGAACCTCTGGAAGAGCAGGCAATGCTCTTAATGTCTGAGCCATCTCTCCAGCCTACTGTGTTACTTAAAATATCACAATATAGAGCATAGTATAGCTTTTATTTATACATATATATTTATATATAAATTATATATTATATATGTATATATATTTATATATGTGTATGGGTGTTTTGCCTGCATGTATGTTTGTGTATCATGTATGTGCCTGGTGCCCATGGCAGCCAGAAGAGGGCCTTGGATTCCCTGGAACTGTCATTTCAAGTACTCATAAGCTGCCACGTGGGTTCTAGGAATCAGATCTGAATACTCTGAAAGAGCAACCAGTGCCCTTAACTTCAGAGCCATCCCTCCAGCCCCCAAAGTATAACTTTAAAAGTCCCACAGTCAGCAGATACAAGATGGTGTCAGCTGTAGCAGTGTGGCATCCTGGTGTCTCTGCTGCTGGGCCAGACCATGTCAAGTGGAGCCCCCTGGCAAAGAGAGCTCAGCTCAGATGTGGAAGGCCCTCACCTCCTTCATAGCACTGCCCAGAATGGGAGTGAGGATGCTCAGTGTTTCTCTGGATGATGAAGAGCACTAGAAATCCATGTTAGCTGCCCACCCCTGATGGATCAGGAGCAAGCCTTCCCCTGGGGCAGTGGTAGTCATACCCTCCTCCATAACTCTTATGTTAATCCATTTCCACTGGCTCTGAAGGTGAGTAAAAAGAATCTGGACCCTCGGCCAGGCAGCAGGAGGCCACAGCACTGGTTTAGCCATTACTCTGCATGTGGACCACAAAAGCTTGCGGGATGCCAAGCTCGTCTCTCCTATCAGATGGTGACCATTATACCGTAACCGTCTATCCTTTTGCTGTGGGAGGAGGTATCTTAAATAAATAAACATAAAAGAGTGCTGCGGTCTTTAAAATTTTCAAAAATTTAGAAGTCCCAGTTTTGGGTCTGGTTCCTTTCTCAAGGAGTTCTGGATCTATACACTGGATGAGTCCATACAGGTCAGGCCAATGTAAGCCTTGCTTCACCCCTGCTGCAGTTATAATAACTATACTCATTTGCCAATGCCCCCTGACCCCTGCTAATCCAGGACTCAAACCTATTACATTTACTTCAATTGAGCAGCAGTGTCTGGCACAAAAAGAGCAAGCGACAACAAAAGCTCTTCAACGTGCTGGTGCCACTCCATCATTTTAAGTGTTATAGGGTTATTGAAGGGCATGTCTTCTGGACCCTCCCATTGTAGAGAGCTGGGTTTTACATGTACCCACTCCAGCATTCCAGTTCCCCGAACCATAAAATCCCTCATCAACACTAAGCCGAATGTCATTGTCTGCAGCTCCTTTTCTGTAGACCATCTTTTTGACAAGCTCTCCATCCAATCAGTCAAACTTAAGACATTTTTTTAAGCTGTGTGAGCTTCCATATTAAACCTAGAGTTCCCACTCAGTGGCCCCATATCTATAAACTCAGCCTGATCCAGTTTTATGTTCCACCATTATCCCATATTTTAAAAATTCATTGCCATATAATTTCCCCAGAGTTTTGCTTAAAACTTATTAATTTTGGCAAACTTATTAAGCTCTGTAGTGATATAGCATATTTTCTCAAGGACTACTTTCTTTCTCACCTCTAGGAGCCCACTTAGCCTTAAGTCTGGTTCAGGTACAGAGGCAACTGTTGGTTGCTGAGGGCCATCAATGTTGTCTTGCATGGCATCCCCTTCAGAAAAAGTCACTGCCAGTTCAGCAGCCAATGAAGGGTTTATTCCCTCAGGCATGGGTAGAGAGGGCAGTCCTGCAGGGTTCAGGGTAGGGATGCTTCTGCTAAGGGTAGAGAAACTTCTTCCTCAAATGAGATAAACCCTCCAGAGTCTGAGAGTTCAAAGTTCTTAGCTTCATAAGGATCCTCCCTCACGTCTCCATCCCAAGGCATGGAATCCCATTCCTTACCAATCGGTGCTCTTCCAGTGCCAACACCTTCTGAGGCAGGGATTTGTATTTTTACTGTAATTCAGCTAATTTTAAAATGAGGATTTGTGTTTGATTTTCAGCAAACTGAGCTCTCTTCTGGTGTACACTTAGAAATTTTAAATTGCTTATATACATCTCATTAATTCTATCACTGGGCTCATTCTTCTCCGTTGTCAGTTTATCCAGAGATGCCAAAGTAATCATCCAGCATTGTCATTTCCCTTATTTTTTTTGTAAATTGTCTTTTTTATTTATGTAATAGTCACTAAATTTCTTGCTTCTCACAAGAGGAGAATCAGAATCATCAAATGCATTTACCTCAATAAGTTCTTTAAATAGCCCACATCATGGACTTGTAGCATCCTGCAAGTCTTCAGTTAGTGTAGGTTTTGGCAAGTTGGAAAGCCAGGTTCAGAAACCACCAAGCTTCCTAGAAAAGTTCATCCTTACGATTCCATTTCTCTAGAACCACTCATGGTGCCATAATCTGTATTGGTCAGTGTTCTCTAAAGAAACAGGACAAAAAGAATGTGTGTGTGAATGTCCTATAAGATAGATGAACTTGCCATCAATAGTGAGGGTAAGAAAGCAAAAAACAAAGTTCCCTTTTGCATCCTATTATCTGGGCAGCCACAAAAAGATATGGCCCAGATTTAGGGTGGGTCTTCCTGCTTCAAATAATCCGAAGGAAATCCCTTCCTGAAGTGCCCAGGAACTCGGGCTTCGGTCAGATGCAGTCAAGGTGACTTCTGGACTAGCTATCACACCATCTGTCCATCTCCTCGGTGATAAAATCTTGTAAACTGTAGTGCAGTGTCACACTGGCGGTTGACAGAGTCCCTCGGAGAGATGTCCCAGTGTTTCCTTTCTGTGTATAGAGGTTTATGCCCACTGCCATAATCAGGATAACAGTTGCATCATAAGGCTCCCTCCAGATGTCCTTTATAATCACAACTCCCCCTGGTAACCCTCCTGTCATTCTTCCTTTCCATAATTTTGTCATCTTCAGGGTGTTGTACAGGGGCTGGAGAGATGGCTTAGTAGTTAAGACTACCAAAAAAAGGCAATTACTGCTTGTATTAGTCAGGGTTCTCTAGAAGAACAGAACTTAATATTCATTTATTAAATGAATAAACCTGTGTGTGTGTTAACACTTAGAGATCCGGCCTTTATTAATTCACAAATATAATTGCAAATTTTATAATCACTGTTATAAACTTTGGGCTGCTTGTGATAGTAAACAGAGGTGTGTTTTGTTTTTTATAATTTAAATTTCTGGGTTACTTATGGCATCAGTCATATAGCAAGGATTTTCTAATCTGCTTTTAACTGGTTTAACTCACTAGCGTCCAGTTACTAACTCACCACTAGAGGTCTCCTCTTTCCATGTAGATAGGATTCTCCCTGCTAGCTGCTTGCTTTCCAGCAGGAAGTGCCTCTCAGATGTCAGTCCACAAAGCTGAACTTGAAAATGGAAAAACTCACCAGATTTTTAAGCCTTCATTTCTATATATAAACTTAATTTTTACTGTAACTTGGTTTGAAGATAACATATAATGTTTTCAGAAATCATAACTGAAATAAAGCTGGCCTTACCTTTATTTGAGCTGGATTAAAAAGTGAACCACATTGACTCCAGCAAAAGTATTCAGGTCTCAGGGACTCTGTTACTTCCCTTGCTGAATAACAAGTCCGGCTTGGCTTTTGCACATGGATAGCCGGCCACTGAAGATGACTCATCAACAGACACTTGTAAACTTCTGCATTATGTTAAGAGAATGGATAGAAGTGGTCCTTGTTCTTCTTTTACCTCTGCCTGCTCCTCTCCCCGCTTAATCTTCCTCACTGAAAACTCTCTTTTAGTTTGTGAGACAGGGTCTCACTAGTCCTGGGCAGGCTGGAGCTTACTGTGTAGACTAGGCTGGCCTTGAACTCACAGAGATCTCCTGCCTCAGCCTACCAAGTGCTGGGACTAAAGGAGTGCATCACCACATCCTGCTTGATAACTCTTAATCAGTGTTTGAGACCCATCTCAAAAAATAAATAAAAAAAAACCACCTCTAGTATGAATCCTTCCCTTCAGCCCATTTTTAGGCTTTCACACACAGTCCATGCCTCTAAGTACCACACTGGATAGTATTTGTGTTTCCACACCGTCTGTCTTCTCCGTTCGACCATGGATTCTATGAGGACAGGACGGGATCTTTCTTCTTACTTCTCTTGTTGCTGCATTGTGTTGCAATGAGCACAGGCTGGGTCCCTTGTTCCATCCTGCCTGGCTCCCGGCCACTGGGCTAGCTTACCTTCGAAATTACCACATGAAAATTGTATTAATTTAATCACTGCCTGGCCTATTAGCGCTAGCCTCTTATTGGCTAACTCTCACATATTAGTTTAACCCATATCTAGTAATCTATGTATCACCACAGGAATGTGGCTTACCAGCATGAGTCTAACCTATGTCCGTCTCAGGCCGGAGAATCATGGCGTCTGCCACACTTCCCTTCTTTCCAGAATTCTGTTCTGTCTACTCCGCCCACCTAAGGGCTGCCCTATCAAAAGGCCAAGGCAGTCTCTTTATTCAACCAATGAAAGCAACAGAAATACAGAAGGATCCTCCTACACCAGCATTGTCTCACCATTGGTTTGTACAAAGTGAAGCAAACATCCAGTGAGCATTTATGAATGAATGAATGAATAGGTGGGTTTGGCATTAAGATGAGAAAGTTGGGTAAGATTTTCACAGATGAAGTTGGGGGTGGAATTAATAGAGGAAATAGCCCAAGTAGAGGATGAGAAAGCCCAGATTTGTAAATGAAATTGGCAACAAAGGACTCATTAGGGTGGGCATAGGCGGACAGAGCTGAACAAATGTCTGGCAAGGCCAAGACTGCGGGATGTAGCAGAGGCAGAGGTCTGTAGTGATGAAGACAAAGATGGAGTCTGAGAGGACCATCTGGTAAAGGGTAGAGTACTTACCTAACAGGTACTCAGCCTGATGGTCAGTTCCCGGCACTGCCAAAAAGAGGGAGGGGTTGGGGACAGACCAGAGAAGGGGAGAGGCGTAAGTGCGATGGGTATTCCCCCAGATTCCCTATCAGGCTTCATGCGCAATGCCTCAGCATCCTGCCCTTTCCTCAGCTTCCAGATGCCTTCTACTCAGGCATTTTTTAAGTCCTCTCTCTCTCTTGAGTTCTAGAATCATCCAGAGTCTTCTTGAAATGCCTCCCACTCAGGCATCTTTTAAGTCTTCTTCTCTCTCTTGAGTTCTAGAATCATCCAGAGTCTCATGGTAGGGAAGAATACTAGGTTCAATGCGATACTGACACAAATTCTCTATGAAACATTGAGCAAGTTCCTTTAGACGCATGCATTTAGTAATGCCCCACCTTGTTCCAGAAAGGATTTAAAGTGTCAGCATGTTACTTAATATCAAGGCTTCAGTTTCCTCATCTCTAAATGAGAGGTTTCATGTAGCTGATCTAAGTTCCTTCCAGCTCTAACACCTTGTGACTCTTAATTCCAATGATCTTGTTGGTCATTTTCCCTTAGGAGTCCTGCCAACACTTCATATTTAGAATATGAAAATCTAAAAGAAAGAAAAACTGAGTCCACAGCCCTGTCCCTTGTTCACTTACTTCCCTTGATATATATGTGTTCATGTATGTCCATTTGTGCTCACATGTGTGTGTTTGCATGTGGTCAGCATTGAGTGTCCTCCTCACTTTCTGTTGTGGGATATCCATCAGAGACGTGGGTTTAAGCCTATAGAAAGTCTTTAGCAGATGACTGGTGACACACTGGGCATTTGGGATCCCAGTATAGCTCCAAGCCTTTCTCAGGGTGAGCTTTTAAGCACAAAAGCCATGTTCTATATTGACATACTTCAGTTTAAAAGAATAGCCAGAAGTGGAACAACAGAAGCCAAAATGCAAGGTTGGTATATTTAGAGACTATGACCTTTGATGGATTAGGTCTTTGTTTTCATTTTGACCAGTGATGCTGTCTACATGCTAAGTTTTATGGCCTGGGTGGTATTTCTTTCATGGAATCAGTTGTGCTAAGTTCTGAGGCCCTGTTACATTTCCACTGTATTTCCTAGAGGTTCCTACACTGATCCTGGAGGCTTGTCAATTAGGCTAGACAGGCTGGCCAGCAAGGCATCTTTCTGTCTCTACTTCCCTACCACTGGTATTATAGGTGCATGCTTCCAAATAGGCTTTTTAAATAAATGCTGGGGCTCCAAACTCAGGTCCTCATGTTTGTGGGCAAGCACTTTACTCATCAAACCATCCTTGATATTGGCATCTGATAAGGACATCACTGTCCTGCCAGTGATCCAGGTGTCATCCTCAAGTCTTCTAGCTCTTGTCTTTATATGTCTCTTACTGAACCATATGGAATCTTAACTCTAACCTCGTTGTATCCTTCTGTGACTAAGTGCTTTCATTTGGAGCCCTTATTAGCTATTTCTATACCATTCTGTATTTACTTATTTATTTATTTTGAAACAGATTATAGTTATATTGCTCAGGCTAGCCTCAAATTCCTGTGCTCAAGTGATCCTCCTGCCTCAACCTCTAAAGTAGCTGCTTATAGGACCATTTCATCATGTCTGACTTGATCTTTGGTTTTGTTGCCGTTGTCTGAGTAAATTCCCAGGAGCACAGCTTCAGCAATGCCAATGCTCTGAACTTGTATCTCAGTGACTCCCTGCTGTCTGCAGAATATTGTCCAGACACCTTGGCTGCAAGAGCTTTGAGACCTGGCAGTGTAGTGTCTGACTTCTTTTCCTGACCTCCATGTACACACCGAAGTGATCAACAGCATGCCTTATTTCCCTCCTTGACTGTGGCCTCTCATAGCTTTGCCTGGCTTTTTTGTCATTGAGTGATCTCTGTCCTTGTTTTAGCTCCTTCACGGCTTATATCAAGTCTTGTCATTTATTTTAACTACTTGGTGGAGTGGGCCACTCCATCCTGTAATTTCCTCAAAGATAGAGACCACATTTTACTTTTCTTGCAACCCCTAACCCTCACACCTGACCCACTACTGGAGAACTTTAGTTGAGAGAAATCTATTGAGACTTAATCAGAAATTATTTTCTCAGCTTGTGGCTGGAAACCATCTGAACAAATCATCTCTCTTCACAAATGAAAAAAATCCAGGGTCAGAGAAGTGAAATTGCTTGCCCAGGCCCCTCGCCTGCCTAGCAGGAGATTTGTTTGTGCTCTGATGACCCACTTGTGTCTTTATCCCAAATATATCTCCTTTTATTTTCCTTTCTCTGCCTGGATGGGAATACTGTAACCTTGTCATATTGTTCCCTATGGGACCATAGTTTGTCATTTTATTTTCGAAATATATATAGAAAGTGGAGCTGGTTTGAACAAATCTATAGTTATACAGAAAATAAGCATTAAGGGCATTAAGGGGCACCACTGCAAACAATTAAGGTTCATACAATGAAGTTTAAGCTAGAAGGAACTTTAGACATTACCTAGTCCCAATCTTTCCTTTTGAGAAAATAAGAAACAAACAAATCCCAAGAATTGGAGACAGAAGTGTCTGGTCAGTAACATCAGCTGTTGGCACAAGAACCGACACTGGAGTGTGGAGTAAGTTACCAGAGGTGTGGGCTCTGGCCGATGAGTTCATGAGAGCACTGTTTTGTGTGTCTAGATCAAATGATGGTGCTTGGAAAAATTTCGAGGCAGCTCTGCAGCTTAAAGAAAATCCCACGGTCATGTGACTCCAGATACTTCTGGGAATGGTTGAATACAGTGTTTAATAAGTAAGTGACTCTAATTAAGTGAAGAAATGTGGAAATTTTTATAACTGGACAGGCTCTAAATCACTCTTTGGCTAGTTGCTTATTTCTTGAGTCTCAAATTATTTTTCTTTTAAACAATATGCATAGTAAGATGCTAATATTTTTACAAACAATAAAGCATACTTAAACAGAAAAATAGCTTACAAAATATTGAATTGCTTGTCTGAGTTATAGAATATTAGTGTTTTTTCTTTTTTAATATTTTTTTCATTTTTACTTTATGTGTTCTATGCATATATGGGTGTGCACCATGTGTGTATCTGGTACCCACAGAGGTTAGAAGGGCATCATCACCTGGAACTGGAGCTATAGATAGTTGTAAGTCACCATGTAGGTATTGGGAACTGAACCCAGGTCCTCTACAAAAGTAGCAAGTGTTTTTACCCAGCAAGCCATCTCCAGCCCCAAGTAGACTTTTTCTTACTTGTGTATTGATATCCTTCAAGTCATCTAAAACATGAATTTTTATTCTTTTTATACTCAACAGTATGTGTAACTTTGAAATCCTCATTCTCTAGCTTCTTGAGGAATGTCAATAACCTGTTGAGTCCTAGTAGGAGAACTCTGGTGTTTAAAAACTTAGTGTGACCAGATGTGGTGGTGGCTCACACCTTTAATCCCCAGCACTTGAGAGACGTGCAGGAGAATTTCTGTGAATTCAAGGTCAGCCTGGTCTATATAGTGAATTCCAGGACAGTAGGACTACAAAGAGAAAAATTTAAATAAAATAAACAAAAAATTAAAACAGTATATGGCACACTCATAGAAGTACTGTGTTGAAACAGGTGCAACAGACTTCCTGCCTAATGTCACCATTGTGGCTGCAAAAGAAGGGCATTTGCAGACATTAGTAAATAGCACTAAGAGACTAATTTGAAAATGGCTTCAAAATTATTCCCTTTTTAGCCATTTGTTTGTCTGTATAGTGTCTCTCTGTGAAGCTCTGGCTGTCCTGGAACTCGATCTATAGACCGGGCTAGCTTCAAGCTCATAGAGATCCACTGCCTCTGCTTCCCGAGTGCTGCGATTAAAAGTGTGTGCCACCATACCTTTAATGTTTATCAGTAATGAAAATGGTTCCCAGATAGTCACTATATTGTGTTAGGGATCTCTATCTGTCAAGCTCCAAGACACATATGAATGCTTGCCTAATACAGAGACGACCTGGGTTTAAGCCCCAGAACCAAAACAATAAATAAATTAAAATCTCACCATACCAGGTATGAGAGCACATACCTGTAATCTCACCACTGAAGAGGCAAAGGGGAAAAAAGATCATGAGTTCAAAGCTAGCCTGACTGGGATAGTGCCTCCAAAATGTTAGTAATCATATTAATAGATCTTGTCAGAGATTAAAAGTAAAGAAAGGAAGAAAGAAAGAAAGAAAGAAAAGGAAGGAAAGAAAAAGAGAAAAAGTAAGCAGAAAGAGCTAAAGAGAGCTACAGTTTTTATTTTTATGGGTCTCATTAATATATTTACTCCTCAGTCATTTGAAATAAAACTGTATTTCTGGACCATATTTATATTGGTGAACACAACTGACAAACTAGTGACAATGGAAGTAAACTACTTCTGTTTCCTTGTCAACAGAGTAGATTATGAACGCATCAGGGATGTTGGCCCTGACAGGGCAGCATCTGAGTGGCTACTTCGGTGTGGGGCCAAAGTACGCTACTGTGGCCACCAGAAGTGGCTACAGGACTACAACAAGCTCCCAGGAGGCTCCGTGGACAGATATAAGATTCAAGCAATTGATGCCACCGATTCTTGTATCATGGACATTGGATTGGAGCACATGGGTGAGTCCCTGCCACTCGGTTGTAGGGCATGCAGGCGATTCACAGTGATTGGTTTGCTACAGTTTGCTCACCGTTATAGTCATGGTGTTTTTTTTTTTTGTGTGCATTTCAGTAAAATTGCTAGTTTATTCCTGTGTTAGATATTTATCTTCAAAGTAAATAGAGATCATGTGATAGACACTTTCCTTCCTTCCTCCCTTATGAGCGTCTTTCTGTGTTCTTTTGTTCACTTAAAATTCAAAGCCTGTTTGACTTTGTCAGACTACTTTGGCAAACAGATGTCTTTGTGAACATAAGATTAATATCCAGACAGCTTCTGCTCATGTGGGGTTTTCTTTCTTCCAATGCATGGGCATATGACTTCAGAGTGGCCCTTGCACCAGCCCAAGCTGTGTAATGAGTATGTCATATATGGTCAATAGGTGAGCAGGCACTCCAGTTTCCAAAGCCAGGACAGTCCTGCCCTAGGTGAACCAAGGACTGTTAGTCACGGTAATAATAAAACAGATTCTTAAACTATGAATTTTCCCCGCAGAGGGCCTAGAGCATGTTGAAAAAATAACACTGTGCAAGTGTCATTACATTGAAGATAACTGTTTGCAGAGGCTCAGTCAACTTGAAAAGTTACGAAAAAGCCTATTGGAAATGGAAATAATTGCCTGTGGGAATGTCACAGACAACGGCATCATTGCTTTGCGACATTTTAGGTAAGTGGTCAAAAACAAAACAAAAACTTGTTAAGGTGAATGAAGAGAGTATGTAGCAGTAATCTCAGCATCACAGGCAGTTGGAGATGTTTGAGACATTAGAGTCAAAATACTAGACCATTTATTTATCTTTTAACACTAGCGGAGGCTTCAAGGCTTCTTCCTCTTATAGAAACTTGAATATCTTTAAGGACTTCCAGGGGGTTGTTTGTTTGTGTTATCACTGATATTTTATAAACAAAGGAGATCTGTTTTGTATGTTATAGAAATAAAAGAGACTCAGAAATATCAGTGAAATAAGGAAAAATGATAATTTAAGTCTTGCATGAGTTTCATTTAAAGTAGCCTTCTAAGACTGTTACTCTAGAAGCCGTTTGGAAGGTGTGGGGTGATGTAAATACCTTGTACCTGTTATTTTTCTAAACTGAACTCATTTTTACAAACATAAACAAACTGCAGTGACTTTTGTTTTCTCCTGTCTGCAGGAACCTCAGGTATTTGTTCTTAAGTGATCTTCCTGGAGTGAAAGATAAAGACAACCTGGCCCAAGTCTTCAAGACAGCACTGCCTTCTCTAGAGCTGAAATTAAACCTGAAGTAAAATAAGCCTGTGCTCTCAGTTTAAAGCGTCATTTGAAATTGCTGATGCTCAGTAGCTGCAAACACTGCCTAGTCACCAGCAGGACTGAGAGACGGTTTGGGAGTGGGGACTGGACATTAGGTGGGAAGTAATGTGTAAAAGTGACTCACTAAAGTTACTTAGTTGAAAGTGAGAAATTATGTACATTGGATCATTTTAAAGATTATAACGTACCAGGATGGTGATGACATGTGCCTTTAATCCCAGCACTCCGGAGGCTGAGGCAGGCGGATCTCTATGAGTTTGAGGTCAGAGTGGTCTACAGAGCTAGTTCCAGGACAGGCTCCAAAGCTACAGAGAAACCCTGTCTCGGGGGGGGGGGGGGGGGGGGGGGGGGGGATTACAACGTAACATTTTATTTATAATGTATTCCTCATTGATATATATACTGTAGAATATTGCGTGGTGTGGATACTGACATAGAGTTCTTTAAAATACAATGCAATTATTCTTTTTATATTGTAATAATTTACATCTTTAAGGGCACGGAAGCATGTTGTTGTAAATGCCTGGTTATGAAAAACTGGAAGCTCAGTTACAGATGCGGTGACGGAGTCAGTCATGCACAGCTGTCTGCGGTGTTGACAACGGCACACTGGGTTGCGTCCTAGGGTTTGCATGCACTGCGCGGTGTTGACAACGGCACACTGGGTTGTGTCCCAGGGTTTGCATTCACTGCTCAAGCTCCTGCATTGCATTGCATTGCATATACTCTTAAAGAGGTACATACCTTTTTAAATACCCTTTGTCAGAGTGAAAGATGCTGGTTAATTCATCCTACTTTTAAGCTTGGGCCAGTGCTGGTTAAAACTGAACACAGGTTCTTGTCTGTACCCCAACTAGTTTTGCTGGTAAAACAAAACAGGAGCCAGGCTATCCCTACTGCTCTTCTGCTTCAAACAAAATGTTAGTGTGTTGATTAAAAGCTAAATTTTGCTATCCCTCAAATATTTTGAATGTTGCCTCCCTTGAACTCAAAGACATAAAAAATATAAATATGAAAATAAATTTTATATCTAGAAAACACTAATAAAGAATTCATAAGGGGATTAAAAATTAGTCTTTAATGTTTTACTTGAAATAGCTATATTTCTATCATCATAGTTATGTGCTGTTTCATGTGTAGGTTTCTGTATGTATGGTTAGTTATTAGATTACTGAATATAAATCTGACGAGGAATGACCTTCGGCAGTGCAGATTTCGGGCAGAAAAGGGAGCTTTAGCTGTTTTTAGAACTATGCTTACAGAAAAACACCCTCATTTGTGGGAAAATGCAAATGACATATATCCCTGTCATTTACAAGTTAGAAAATAGTAAGTAGAAGCAAAGACAAGGTAGAACACATGTAGAATGGTGATTCCATGTGGTGAAACACGTGGTGATCCCATGTGGAAGGTGAGCTTTGCGGAAATCGCTCCACTGAGCATAAGCGTAAATGTAATAGATTACTCTGAAGACCACCAGGCCCTTTGACCTCAGGTTTGTTTCAGCACTGTGTGGCCCAACAGCCAGCTCCTCGTGACTCCATCTGGAGAGACTTTGCTAAAACTAGGCAGTTACAGTCATTTGCTTCTTTCAAATATATTTTTATTGATTTAAGTGGGAAAAATAAAGGCAATTTGAACTACTCACAGAAGTTGATATCCTTCCTTGTCATTTAAATCATGCTATTTAAGGGGAATTGAATACTGTTGGAGCTGTTATTCAGCCCCTGTCAGGTCTGTGGAAGAAGCGATATATATTTAGGGAGCCGTAATTTGCCTGGGAGTAGCCAAGATTACTGAAGAGATGACAGAATTTAGTGAACTACGTGGTGATCAGTGACTGGGGCTGAGTGGTGTCATGAGAGCGCAGAAGAGATGTTCTGGGGATGCAGCAGAGTAGAGCTTCGAAGCCCGTGTCTGAGACCTGTGAACTAGCAGCACATGAACCAGAAATGATAGTGAGACGCTGATAACGGAGCTTCCATTGCCCGTATCCAGGGGCGGGGAGGAAAAGCTTTGCTATTAAGAATAATAAACCAGATCAAAGGTAATTTTAATTTAATCTCACTGTTGACCACTTCCTTATCTGTTATACTGTATTCATTAGCATGGTATGTACACATAGATATGTGTACAATTGTAGGAATGTGTGTTTACAAACATGTACATATACATGATGTATATAATAGATACTTCAAGGAGAGAATTTCAATTAACAACTTACATGTTTCCTGATTCAAATTAAAGTTCACAAGCAATTTTGTCTAAATGCAGATCATTATCTTAGTTTTGCTTATAGAAGAGTCTTCAGGTACGCGGTGGGCTGAAGAATGAAGTGCTGATTATTTTCAGCTGACAGGCTCATTCTGTGAGGCCTGCAGGTCTTGTTCTATCCCTTCTGGGCACATCCTTTCTCAGGGTAAAGATAAAAGTATATGTAAGAGATGCCTAAGTATCTCATGGTTATATACGCACAAAAACTACAAAGTTTTAAGACATTAGATATGTTGATCAACTTAGATATTCTAAAACATGTCTTAAAACACAAAAATCAGGAAAGAGCATACAGGAAATAGAATCACATACATTTTGATTTCAGGGACCAAAATCATACTTAAATTTGTTTTGAAACCAACATTAGAGATAGGATTCAAGGCAGTAGATCTAAAGAAATACATATAGACATTTTATAACCCACTTTTCACATGTGCCAGCAAGCAAGCTGAAGTCCTTCTGACATGATCTACTGTTGCAGCTACAGGCAGTAGATACAGTTTATATTGTCTGTAAGGGCAGTAGATACAGTTTCTAGTCTGTCTTTAAGCCCGCTGCTCAGATATACAAACAGTGAAACCGTAAGCTTTTGCTTTCTTCTCTGGACATCTCCAGCAAGCATGGAAGTCTGGCTCTGGAAGTTCTCTTCATATCTTGCCAGGTGGCCTCCAGCTTCCTGTCTGTGTTTTCTCCTGATGTGTAGTCAATACAGAAATCAAATATGTACTTTTTTCCCCTTCACATTATCCATCACTTCTTCACTCTGCCAGCTGCTTAAATATTTGGAAAATGGTAGTTGAATTTCTTGGTATTACAGTGGTACTTCTTATTGTCCAAAGCTGGGAGGATGCTGCTGCTAGTTAACTGAGGTAGGTACTGCAACTGAAGACATGAAACAAAATCAGGTTCAAATTAGGCCACGTAGCACACTTCATTATATTAGCATAACTTTGGGGGTACAGAAATAAATCTTTCCCTTATAAAATCCAGAACCTGAGAGAGGGAGAAGTGTTTCCATTTGGTTTCTTCCTTTGCTTCCAAAGGTTTGATTTATATTTAAAAAGCAACCCAAGCTAGGTATGTTTGCACAAAATGCAATTCCTGCACTCAGGGAGCTGAAGCAGTAAGATTACAATGGAACCAGCCTGGGTTACATAGGGAGACCCTCAAAACAAAGCAAAACCACAAAAGCAACCAAGGGCTTGGGTTGAGTTCCCACCACCATGCACAAACACATAGGACTGGAGGTGTGTCTCAGTAATAACTTGCTTGCTTACATGTTAGAGGCCTTGAATTCCAGCCCCAGAAACACACATACACACACACACCATATAGGTGTATATTTGTGGAAGTGGGGCCTACAAAGGAAAGATTAAGTGTTGTGATTTGAACAAGAATGGCCCTCATAAGCTCATATATTTTGAATGCTTGGTTTCTAGTTCATGGAACTGTTTGGGAAAGTCTAGGAGGTGTGGCCTTGTTGGAGGAAATATGTCACTGGGGGTGGACTTGAAGGTTTCAGAAGCCCTTGCCATTCTCTCTCTCTCTCTCCTTCCTGTGGATAAGATGGTATGCTCTCAGCTACTGTTCCAGCACCATGCCCGCCTGCCTGAATGTTGCCATGCTCCCAACCAGGATGTCATGGACTCACCCTCTGGAACTCTAAGCAAGCCCCTCATTAAATACTGTCTTTTATCAGTTGCCTTGGTCATACTGTTTTATCAGAGCAACAGAAGGTAGCTAAGACACTAAAGCTAGATAATTGAAGCTTATGCATCTACATGGATCCAAAAGTGATCAAGAACAGCCAACCCATCTTAGCTACAATTCAACTAGATTCTAGATTGTTACAGATTTTGCCACTTAATTTGAGGCCATGTAACCACTTGACAGTATTCGGGATTCTTAGTTGATTTGTGTTTGCAGCTGGATCCTATTGTGTGGTTAAGTGTGTTATCCAGCAGGTTTCCAGTAGGCCCTTGTTAACTGTGCTATCCTGCAGGTATTCAGTAGGCTCTTGTTGCTATGTTTCTCTTTATCAACTCTGACAAAGGACCGGAAAGGAAAACAATGCCATTTTGGGAGGAACCTGCAGTGTTGACACTGGAGGTGGTATGACAAAGGTCTGATTTCGTTTTCTGAAGTATGAGAAACGTTCAGTTGAATACACAATGATGGACCCGCCTGCAATCTGAGTTTGTGCCCATCAGACTGCTTGGCTTCTGTGTAGCATCAGGAGCTGCATGGCAAGGACAACTTTAGGATTTGGGAAAGGGCCTTAAGAAGCAGATGTCTCTGAGGCCCTGGTTGATAATTCAGATGCCCTGTCTCCTACTTCTGGACCAAGGATGCTGGGGCTTCAAGCCTCAGCTGTCACTCAACCTAGATTCCAGCTCAGTACCAGGCCCCAGGCATGAGGTGATTTGAAAGTGTAAGCATGGGATGTTTCTGTGAAGCCATGTGCCAGTCTTACCCCAGTCGGGTACTTTCGACTCTGTCTCAGGGTCTTCCTCATGGACTTGTCGTCCTGCCTTGCCAGATCCCCAGCCTCTCGAATGCTGTCAAAGTATGGATGCTGCAACAGCTGTTCGCATGTCAACCTCTCAGCAGGGTCCATGTGGAGGCAGCCCTGAAAGAAGAGAAAATCCTTTTTGTCGGGCGGTGGTGGCGCACGCCTTGAATCCCAGCACTCAGGAGGCAGAGGCAGGTAGATCTCTGTGAGTTCGAGACCAACCTGGTCTACAAGAGCTGGTTCCAGGATTGGCTCCAAAGCCACAGAGAAACCCTGTCTCGAAAAAAAAAACCACACACACAAAAAAGAGAAAATCCTTTTTTAGTCCTCTAAAGTTGCAATGACTTTTATTTTCTGTTTTGAATGACTAAGCACATTCATTTATTTTTTAATTTTTACCACTTTTAAATTTTTTCCTAGATGTTTAAACTTAATGTGCCTGAATATTTTGCCTGCATGTATGGATGCACACACACCACATGTGTGCCCGGTGCTCATAGAGGTCATAAGAAGGCATTGGATCTCTGGAACTGGAGTTACACGTGGTTGTGAGTCATTCATTTGGGTACTGAGAACCAAACCCAGGTCTGTAGGAGGAGGCCACTTGTTTGTTCCCGGCTGCTCAGCCCCAAAGTAACCACATAGAAACTAAATTAATTAAATCACTGCTTGACCTATTAGCTCTAGCTTCTTATTGGCTAGCTCTTACATCTTAATTTAACCCATTTCTATTCATCTGTGTATCACCACATGGCTGTGGTTTACAGGTTAGATTCTGTCCGGCGTCTGACTTTCCACACCACAGGTCCTCCAAAAGGACAGGTGCTCTTAACTGCTGAGCCTCTCCAGCACTGATTTTCATCATTTTAATTGATACATAAGTTATGCAAATGTTTTGGATGCTGTGTGATAATCAGATGCATGCATACAAATGAGTAATGATGAAGATAATTAGCTTTCCATTTCCTTAAACAGTTACCATTTCTCTGCTAGGAGCCTTAACTCTTCTCTGTTTCTTCATCAAATATGCAACAAATTATGTTGCAGTCACCCTGCTGTGCTGCCCCACATAGAACATACTCCTGATTGCATGTTGGTGTCTTTTGTCCAGCGTCTGCATCTCTTCCTTTCTACCCTTCCTCGCCTCTGGTGACCACTAGTTCACTCTCTACTTGCAGCAAATCAATCTTTTTTAGGCTGAGCATGAGTGAGAAATGAGTTTTCTGTGAAACACTAAACATTTGTCAGTTCAACATAGAAGGGATAAATGTTGGGAGGGGGTCTCCTCCTCCTGTTTTGGGGGCATTCAGTGCTCTGCCACAGGGGAATACACGATTTTGGAGTTCAGCTCAGTGACTGATGGGAATGATTTGTTTAGCTCTTTTGTACTTTTATTCTAGAATTAGGTTTGTACATGGCAGAAATAAAATTCCTGGAGTCTCCTCCACTCTGGTTTTCCCATTCCCCTTCCTGGAACCCACCAGCCTTTCTGCTAGGTCTAGAACAGTCTGTGCGTTACACATGTATGTACACAAGGAAAGACACAGCCCTTTACAGTACATCCTTCTTAACTCCTTCTTTGCCCTCAGACAGACCATGGGGCTCATAATCAGATAGCACCCACAGCTATCTATCCCAAAAACCTGGCTCAATTTTGTGTTTCTCCTTTGACAATTTCATGCATGCATACAGCATCAGTGAACTTTGACCACTTTTGGAAATATTGGGAAATTGGCTACACATTGCAAATTGTTGCTGCACCACATTTTACATAAGCAATATTTCTAAAAATATAAGTGTAAACCAACTTTAAAATGTGTACAGGAGTTGACTATTTAAAGATTTATTTATTTGTATTTTATATATATGAATGCCTGCCTGCATATATGTCTGTGCACCACATTGTGTGTGGTGCCCACAGAAGCCAGAAAAGGGCACCAGAACCCCTGGAACTGGAATGTTTTTTAATGATTTTGTTTTGCCTGAATATATGTGTGAGGGTGTCAGATCGCCTGGAACTGGAATAACAGACAGTTGTGAACCACCATGTGGGTGCTGGGAGATCAGGCCATGCTCTTAACCACTGAGCCATCTCTCCAGCCCAAAATTGATGTGTTTCAAAGAGGATTTTAAAGAAGCATTTCATCAGAACCACTGGAAGAGTTGTGAGCTGCCATGGGTGCTAGGAGTTGAACTCAGGTCCTCTGGAACAGAAGTCAGGTACTCTTCTTAGCCATCTCTTCATTCTGAGAGTGGGTAATTTTTAAGGATCCTACAGCTATGCATGTTTTTTTTTTTTTGAAGGAACAGATCATTTTGCGAATCACCCCCCCAAATTTCCATTTTGTGTAAACTTAAAATTCCAGCAGAATGTTATTTTTCTTTAAAGTGAGAAGCTTATATTTTTACTATCATAAAATGAGACCCATATTTAAAACTGATGTTTTTCTTTCTTTAAGAAAAACATTTTTGGGCTGGAGAGGTGGCTCAGAGGTTAAGAGCACTGCCTGCTCTTCCAGAGGTCCTGAGTTCAATTCCCAGCAACCACATGGNCTTCCAGAGGTCCTGAGTTCAATTCCCAGCAACCACATGGTGGCTCACAACCATCTGTAATGGGGTCTTGTGCCCTCTTCTGGCCTGCAGACATAGAGACAAAATATTGTATACATAATAAATAAATAAATTTAAAAAAAAAGAAAAACTTTTTAGTGATTTATTTAGCCTTATTTTATGTGTGTTGGTGGTTTTCCTAATGCGTGTCTGTGTGAGGGTGTAGGTCCCCTGAAACTGGAGTTACAGACAGTTGTGAGCGGCCATGTGGGTGTGAGAATTGAACCTGGGTCCTCTGGAAGAGCAGCCAGTGCTTTTAACCACTGAGCCATCTATACAGCCCCAAATCAATGTTTTTCAAAGGAGAAGGATTTTAAAGAACATTTCATCAGTTGACAATTCTGCTCTTATGAAAACCATGACTTTACCTTTAAGAAGCTCAAGGCGGGGTAGGAGATGTTTGGAAATTTCAACTCAAGGGTTTCCTGTCAAAAAGAAAAAAGGACTTTTAATTGACAGCATGCATTTTGATTAAAGTTAGCTCACACTTTCTTCCTGGTGTCCTCCTTGCCTCCTCCACCCTTTTCCACTCTGCCTCCTACCAGGAGCCCTTTCTCCCTCTGCCTCTAGAATACTTTTCCTAATCACTGGCTTCCTGAAGAAGGTAGCATTGTAAGTGAACAGCAGGGACGAGAATGAGGACAACAGCAGCAACAACGCTCACTAAAAACGCCAAGTTTTTAGTCTTGGGTTTTTGTTTGTTTGTTTGTGCTGTTGTTGCTTTGGTTTTGGGTTTTGCTTTGTTTTGTATAAAATGTCTTTCCTGACAATAATTTTTGGCACTTAAATTAGCAGCATTATCAAATTGGGCACTAATTATTGCATTTATTGACATTCCTATAAAGGGAACTTCAAAATACATTTTATCCTACCCAGGTGAGCTCATGCTTATTGGATTTCTAGAATAAACACGGTAGTCATCTCCCACAAGTGCCTGCTGTTTCTCTGCTCAGCCCAGGGGTTTAGAGTCTCCCCAGCAGGCTCTCATTTCTCTCTTCTCACCAATCGCTGGGCTGAGAGTGATACCTGAGAGAGGGGCCTGCTGTGAACAGGTGAGGAGCGGTCTACTGAAACTGACCCTAATTGACGCTAATTGACTATGGAAGCTCAACAGAATCAGTGTCCACAGTGCATTGTGGGTCAATATGGTAGTGAGGGCTGAGGGCACGCGATTGGCCAGGCCCATCTAATGCATGGGGCTAGACTGTTCAGAGCTTCCGGTCAGCGTGATTTTAAACTGGGAGCCTCAACACAAATTCTCAACTGCACACATGCTAATGACCGAAAAAGGAAGTGCCTCCATTTAACAAGATGGGAAAAAAAAATCAAGATGTATTGTCTTAGTCGTTGAGAGTGCAGCTTTGGACCGCAATAATTGCTCTTTCTATGTATTTATCTAATGTAAGCAATGCTGCAGTCCGACTGTGCAAATGTCAGCCCCATCTCAGGAACAATGCCTAGGGTGACCTGCATTGACTGGAATACACCAGGTCCCTCCAGCCTGCTGAACCAGTTCCCCAGCCCCAGCAGGCAGGGTTCCTGATCCTTAGAGGGAGAGAGCACAGATGTTCAACCAGTACAGTCCAGTGCTGCTGCTTCCTGTGTTTCTGTCAACAGGAAATCCCTTGCAGGACAACCCCTGGGAATCAGGAGCGGTGCTTCTCATTTATAGAGCTGTGGCTATTTCTGAGACTTCACCAGCAGACAATTAGCCAGGAAATTGCTAAGGGATATTTGGTACAGAACCGGGGATGTCCAGGTCACAAGGGAGCCAGTGGGTTACTTCCCATAAGCCAGGTGCTGAGCTTGCCTCTCCATAAGGGACCAGCGTGACCCACTTTCCCCAGTGCTGGTAATGCCCTGGGGAAATGGACGCTTTGCTAGTGGACAAAGACAGAAGGAAACTGCAAGGAACCAAAGGAACTTCCATCTGGAAACTAAAGTATTAGTTTCCAGCTAAAAGCGGCTTTCTCAGACAGTAGGAACCCAACAAACTGTGCCCTGAAGTTTTATTATTACTCTTTTCTTTGCTGTGTTAGGAACTAACCAGGATCTACTGGGAAAGCACTCTACCACTGAGCTACACCCACACCAAGTCATGAAATACTTTTATACTGTAACACAGACCCGTTAGAAGACATTTCAAAGATGTAAAAAAAGGGGGATGAAAATAGTACCCCAAAATCTCATTACAAAGTTATACCCACCGTAAACTGGACTTGGTAGTGCACACATTTAATCCCAGTTCTTGAGAGATGAAGGCAAAAGAATCAGGAGTTTAAGGCCAGTCTGGGTTGTCTCAAAAATAAACAGAAAAAGCCAGGTGCTGGCGGCACACACCTTTAATCCTAGCACTTGGGAGACAGAGGCAGGCGGATCTCTGTGAGTTCAAGGCCAGCCTGATCAACAGAGTGAGTTCCAGTATAGGCTCCAAAGCTACAGAGAAACTCTTTGTCTCAAAAACAAAACAAACAAATAATAAAAATTAACAGGAAAAAAAGCAAAAAAGAGAAAGACATGCTTTCTTATGTAAAGAGGTTTACACACACAGTCTGGTGTGGCACATGCCTGTAATCTCAGCCCTCAGGATGATGAGGCTGCAGAATCAAAAGTTCAAACCCTGGCCACAGACATAGCTGAGCTGTTAAGAGTACTGGCTGCTTTTCCAGATGACTGAGGTTTAATTCTCAGCACCCACATGGTGGCGTAGGGCCATCTGTAATGCTACTTCCAGGAGATCCAGCTACCTCTTATGCCCTTCACAGGCATCAGGTACAGACATATATGTAGACAAAAACACCCATATTCCTAAATAAAAAAATTAACATTTTTTACAAGTTTAAAGCTAGCCTGGGCTATAAACTAAGACCTTCTCTGGAAGGAAAAAAATAAAACAAAAATTTGCATGAGTTCCCAGAGATTGTTATATTTTTTATATTTATATATGCATTTAATAAAAGTATGTTATTAGATATTTATTTGAATTATTTTAAATTACATTGTTCAATAACCACTTTCTTCACTCAACAACCTGATGTAGGCTTTTCCAGATGAATAAACACAGAACTAATTATGTTTATTGGCCCCATGACAGCTATTGCACAGACAGCTATCTGTAACTTCGCCTCCTACTAAGTACTAAAGGCGTTGATGTCAATGCCACACCTCCATACCCTTGTCTAATGGTTTCATTGGGATGAGTTACCAAAAACGGGTTGGGGATATAAGCATTTAGATTTTCTTAAAGGAGTGTTTCCCCCACATTAACCATGCAGCAGCGTCCGGTCATTATGGTTTTGTTCTGGGAAGTAAGTACACTGTAGAAAAAGGAATTTAGACAATGCTGAGGGAGAGTAGTTGCTTTCACCGGATGAGTCAATTCTTAGGTTTCCTTAAAAGTTGATCCATGTAGAGCTGATGACAGTGATGGAGGGCTACAACCCAGGCAGTCAGTGTTGCTTTCCTGTCCCACAGGCTGGGCTAACCTCTGTTCCCAGGACCTTCTAAGACTTGCCCACCAGTTTGCTCCAATTTTCTTTGTCACTTGCTTAGACAAAAATTTCAACGCAGACTGAGCCATGGGCCCCAGAAAATTGACTACCAAAACCTAGCTAGCCCAATCTAGGGAGCCGCCTCCAAAATGAATTACTCACCATATCTTCAGGGTCTGGAATTTTCACCCCACTGAAGTACTGATTCATGCTAAATACTTGCTGGTGCCTGGGAATGAGATCCCCTTTGGACAAGAAGAGACTGAAGTAAGTGTGATTATTTGGGAAACATGGCCCTGCGCCTCCCCTCCGCGGCAGTGTGTGCCTCCAGCTGCTAAGGCTGCAGCTTTCTTCTCCTGACAGGAGAAGCATCCATGCAGCACAGCCTACACTGACTGCTACAGGGACGGTGTGTCAGGAGCAGAAATGGAAGGCTGCAAGGCTCTTGCCCCCTGAGTTTCCAATGTATTTGAAGACTCTGAACCAGACTGGTTAATGTAAGGTCTGCTTTCTTCTGTAAGGAACCCACTTTCCAATTGAAACCACCTTGTCCTGCTTCACCAGCTGGCCATCTATTGGAAACTTGACGTCATCTACTGTTTAGAAGCATTTACGGCGTGAAACACCGAAACAGAGCTCTAGATTCCTGTTAAATGACACTCATTTTGTAGCCATGGCAGCCAAATGGGCTGACAGTGTCTTCATGTAAAGTCCTAGGGATCTTACTGTGAAAGACTTCTGTTGAGGAAATAGAATGAGGGGCTCTCCAGGGGAGGGAGCAGAAATGACCACAAAGGCCTCCAAAGCCTGTGGTGCTGTCACCCAGCTGATCCCAGCTCTTAGCTAACGAGAGCTCAGACTGTCAAGGGTTAAGGTTTACAATTTTATCTGTCACTCAATTCCGGAACCTTGCTCTACTGTAGACAAGCAAGCAAAAATATAGCCTCTAGGATGATGACTCACATGTCTGAAAATGCTGTAATGAAGCCCCTTAGCTTACATACTAGCTTTAAAAATTAATTTCATGTATGTGCATAGAGGAGACACATATCCCTGGGTCCTTATAGCCTTTCCCACCAAGGCTGGAGTAACTTGAGGAGAGTGTCCTGAAGCCACTGGGGAAAACGGCCAAGGAAGGCGCTGCCTGAGCTTTAGGGAGGCTGCATTGTATAAGACATTGGTGGAGGTATCAAGAACAGGATCCACAGTCTCCCCCGCAGGCAGCTTTGAGTCTCTGGGAAGACAAAGTTGCATGGTGATTGTTGATATTATGAGAGTTTATGGAGAAATTCTGCCTTAAATTGGGCTCCATGACAGAGTAAAATCTAACGCCCTGGATTTTGGAAAGAATAGTCATTGCTTATAGATTTCTTCACTGTCCCTCCTTTTCTTATTCTGTCCTTACCATTCACCTTAGTGTTAGAGGAAAAGCAATACAACATTAAAAATATAACTAAAAATGGCACGAGAAAAACCAGTCTTTCTTCTTGGTGCTTAGAAGGCTAAGGCGCTTCCTCTGCTACAGAGTCTGAATAATCCAAAACTTGCCAGGCAGGCTGCAGTCAAGGACACCCGAATGAATCACCACATCCTGGTATAGGTTTGGCATCCCTAATTAAGGAATCTGAAGCTGAGCACCAGCATGATACCACAAGTAGAAAATTCCACACTCGCCGTCAGGTGACAGGTCACAGGCAAACCACAGGCACACTAAGAGATTACATAAATGACTTTCAGGATATGTGGGTAAAGTGTAAACAAAACATAATGAATTTTCTGTTTAGACTTGGGCCCCATCTCTAAGATATGCCATCCAAATCTCCAAAGTCAGAAACACTTCTAGTCCCAAGCACTCTGGATGATAATGTAAATGAAATTGGCCACGAAAGCAGCTGTGACCAGCAAGTCCTTATAGTGTCTGCATTGCCAAGACAAGTCTTCTAGAAGTTAGCTGGATCCAATACAAGCTCAAGACAGAAGTCCTGGTCTTCTGGACAATTAGTGAATTCTCAGGAAGCAGCATTCATTATCGTTATTTAAATAAACTGTAGACACTTTTTGTGGCAGCGCCGTTTCCGTGAGGCTCTGAAGTTCCCTGGTCTCTGGTGAGCTGGAAATGTGGCCTGTCGTGGGGAAAGCTAGCCAGTTCTCTAAAAGTCAGGACAGAAATAACACTTACCCAGGGTTTTCCTTATCAGATAGAGCTGATCCACGTCAGATTTCCCCGGCCACAGAGGCACTCCAGACAGCAGCTCAGCAAAGACGCAGCCAATCGCCCAGACATCGACTGGGGGGCCATACTGTGTGTCCCCCACCAGCAGCTCAGGCGAGCGGTACCACCTGGTGGCCACGTAGTCTGTGTAGTAGTCACCTGGTCCAGCTGGTGAGTGAGGGAAGGTTGGAAAACAGACTAGTGGAAGGCTGGAATCCAAACTGAGAAGGAAACTTGACCTCAGAAGCTTACAGCTTTTCAGATCACTGTTCTCAATGCTGGCTGCTAGTTACCATCTCTTGGCCCTAGGAATTTTTAAGTTACTGATGCTTTGGCCTCATTCCAATCTGACTATCAGAATACTTGGAGAGGGCCCAAGGTTACCAGCACAGTTTTTAAAGTTCCTCGGGTATTAATCAGACAGCCAAGATTAAAAACCACCCGTCTAAAGTATTACTTCTGGAGAGTGTTAGTTCAGGGGGCAAGGGAGGCGAGGGCAGAAATCAGGAGGTTGGCATGCCTTATCATAACTCCTGTGATACAGCTTACATAGAGCCCACACATCTAAACCATTGCGGGTTTGTGCATTTTTTTCAAGTGCTATCCCCTCACAAAATTCTGCAAGAATTGTAATTTGTAGCAAGGTTGTTTCCTAGGCAGAACACAAGAGCCCGCCTTCTGTAGAATCTAGACCCGCACTCATATCAAGAGAAAGCATCAGTACTCACTGAGAAGCCGTGCAAACCCAAAGTCACAGAGCTTAATGACTGAGTGTTTTGTGATGAGAATGTTTTCAGGCTTCACATCTCTGTGTATGCACTGGTGAGAAGAGAGCAAGACAAGAATGTTATAAAGGAGTGACCGTAACATCCACCACGAGTAAAAGGGCAGGGATATTTAGCAAATAATGACTACATCACTTTAATCTTTCATTACCCCGTTGAATAAAACAACAACAGACTAAAGCTAGTACCATACCTATAGACAGAATCATTTTAAATTCCTGAAGGACCCCCAAAAACCAAGAAGTGTGACAGGACAAAGGAAAGGAGAGGGGCTAGCCTCAGCTAATCAAGACATGTGAGAGAACTAGTTACATTTGGATTTCAGATAAATGACTTTTTTTTCAGTGCTGGGGATCAATCCAGGACCTTATCCACGCACCTCATACCTCATAAATATGTATTAGAAAGAGGAACTTCGTGTTTAACTAGGAGTCACACTTAACCTGACGGCTGCAGGTGAAGGAGAAAGGACTGAAGGCTCAGAGGCCCACAGCTTGTAGCAGGAGTTACAGCAGTGGTGCCTAAGCACAGGCGGCCTGCTCGGTAAACAGGACAAGCCCTGGGCCTGTTGAGATAAGCAGGGAAGATTGGGCGGGAAGCCATGCTTGCCAAGAGATCTGCGGCTCTGACATTTGTCCTGACAAGATAAACAAGTGTTGGCTGCAGCCTCACCCTCTTGGGTGAGTCGCTAGGTGTCAGCTCTGTCCCACCACACAGCCAGGGTTCTGCCTGCGCAGGCGGCTCCTGCACTGGGCAGCCCCATCACCTGGTATCTGTTCTTGAAGCTACGCAGGACTTGCTTATTAAACGACAATTTCTTTGAAAAAATAATCGAATAAACCTCTTGAGTCAACAACTTTTAACCAACGATTACATTTAGAAATTAAGTTGGGACAAAATATTCCAAGGGTTTTCCTCTCTGCTGGGAAATGTCGGATCTTTCTGCCGCCCAAGAGACTGCTGGCCTGACGCCTGAAACCCTTGGGGTTATCCTTGACTTTCTAGAATCTGGAAAGAAGACAGAGTTTCCTCGTGGGCCCAGCAGTTCCCACTCCAAAGGACGGTGGGGGCTAAGAGAGCAGCATCGGGCTTTTCCCACCAGCATTTTCATTCTGGAAAGGCTGGGGGAGGGTTAAGTTCTGCTATCTGCGTCTCAGTAACTGCCGGCTCAGGGGTCTGAAGTCTTTCACCAGCCATTTTACTTGTTGCTATAAATAGGCCCTTCCATGAATGCCACGATGACATATGGGCAGAGGGACTCAGAAGCAAGAATGTGCTCTCGCTCTGTTTGGGAATTCCTTACAAGCTTCTGCACCCTCCCCCCCACTCAGCGCCCTCCCCACCCCCTTAGCATCCTCTCCCCCGCCCCCAGCGCATGGACAGAGTCTGGGGCTCTCCAGAGAGCTGTGGTATGCTATTTGTCTTCATGTCCACAGCTCTTCCATCTTCCCCACCAGGACTGGCTAGAGAGCTAACTTTCTCATTCTCCCTCCCCACTCCCCTCTTCCCTCTGTGCCTCCCCCACTCTCCTTCCTGCCACCCCCATGCTGAAATTGGCTTTCTGGGAAAGTGCTAACCACCAATGACAAGGATAGGGAATGTGGACTGTCCATGTCTTCTGCTGTAAAACGGTGCTCCCCCCCCACCTCGGTATTAGGAGTCAAACCCAAGCCCTCATGCAGGCTAGGCAGGAGTTCTACCAGCTCCTGACAAAGATTCTAGGCTTCAACTAATGAAAGCAAAATAATAGCTGTTCTCTTATTTTCTTCTTGAAAAGCAATTTCAGAAGAAATTTATTTGGGCAGATTCGTAGGGATCTAACCCCTCAGGCTCGGGTTACAGTTCAATTGTATGCATGGCTAGAATGAAATTTTAAAATTACTATCTGGGATTTTGCTTTTACCGGTTGGAATCTATTTTTTTTTTCTTTTTGCTATATCGATTCATCGGTAAGTCCGTTGATGGCTGTGCTGGGGTATCAAACCTAAGGCCTCACCCATTCTGAGCAAGTCCACAACTGTGTTCCAACCCAGGAAGCTGGCATCCATGGCTGGAAGCAGGAGGCTGTCGCATGATTAATAAAAACTCAGAATATTTATTCAAATAGAAATGAAATGCCACCACAGGTGGCATTGTATGGGGTGGGAGAGCCCAGCAGGTTTTTCAGCATCTATGAAGCCGTGTCACGTGGGCTGTCGTCCACTGTGACTCCCTCCAGCCCAGCAAGGAGAACCAAAGGCAGCTTTAGCACATTTATCTCACCAAAGCAGACACTAACACTTGTACCTTGGGCTTGGGACTCCACCCATGGAACTGTCCCTGACCAGGCCTGAGGCCTCTGGGGTTGCCCCTCCCAATTTCAAAGCCTTTGAGGAAACCAAGCCATCATAGGCTAAGTAAGTGAGGAGCTTTCTGCCTCACATTTTAAAAGTTTAAAAATTGGGACTAGTTTCTTTAGATGGTTTTTAAAGATAATTTATTTAACTTTATTTTATATGCACTGATGGGAAGGTGTCAGAGCCCCAGACACCAGAGCTACTGACAGTTGTGAGCTACAGTGTGGGTGCTGGGAATTGAACCCAGGTCCTGTGGGAGAGCAGCCAATCCTCTTAATCGCTGAGCCATCTCTCTAGCCCCTAAATGATTTTAAAATGTCTGAGTCATAAGATCTACATACAAAGGGAGAGTTAAGCTGGGGATTTCAGTCTCTTATGCCGCCCAGTTTTATGAAAAATTACACCCACCAAGGTGTGATAGGAACTCTGAACAAGGCTCAGTCTCGGCTTAGGGAAGCCGCCCGCGCTTTCAAAGGTGATCGGGAGACTTACGTTGTGCTTATGGCAGAAATTTACAGCCTGCAGCGTCTGCCAAGTTATGCTCTTCACGAGATGCTCTGGTACCCTAATAGAAAACAAAACAAAGCACAAACACATTCTTCACTCCCGCCATGGAATGCAGCTCAAGAAACCCAATCCGAACCCGGGCAGGCTCTGGTACTGAAGCATCCCAGGAGACAGAACCATCCCAGACACAGAGTGTTAATTGTGTGTGGCCAGCACACTGCTGAACTGGAGGGAGATCAAGTTAACAAACATGAATTTTTACAGGGAAGACTCATGAAAGCCCACAGGATTTCAACGGGTATTTATATCCTGGGACTGCCTGAAACTTGAACTCCTCCTCAGTTTCTTTCTTTGTTTTGTTTCGTTTTGTTTTTTAAGAGAGGGTTGAGGCATGGTTTTTGCTGTGGTGGCCCCGACTGACCTAAAACTCGGGCTCATTCTGTATAGCCTCCAAGTGCTGGGATTACAGGCACGGGCCACCAGGCCCCAGTTCTGTAATGCGGACCAAAAGACAACGTTGTGTCTTTGCTCAGGATGTTCTAGACTATGGTCCTAAAGCAAGACTCCCCCAGTGTGCAGCATCTCTGGGTGGCTGAGTGATGTTTGTTTCCTTTGAAGGGAGAGAAGTGAGGTTTTGCTGTGACAAGGAGGAGGTTTATGTGACATGCCGTATAACTAAAGTTCAAAATAATTAGAGCACAGATAAGCATCACGCTCTCTTCCCTACACACACCTCTCCTTGCCAACCACATCGCCCTCACATCTTCCTGCTCCTTCCCCTATCACAGCATCTAACTGGGCCTCTCTCTCCATCCCTTCCTCACTGATCCATGGCCGATTTAACCATGGAGGCCTGGAGCCCTGACAGCCACTGCGTGTGAACTGGAAAAGGCATCTATCTCATCAGGAAAGAAGCATTTTAAGTATGGGGCAAGGAGTGGTTAGAAAGAGAATTGTTTATTTTTAGAGACCACCGCCTCACACACACACACATACACACACACACACACACACACACACACACGCACGCTGGACTTATTATTTTTATGAATCGAAAATTAAACGTTGTGGCCCTCAGCCAAAACTGCTGTGCAGACCAGGGAGGAAATGCACGTAGCATTAAAGGTGATCGCAGAAAGTCACTTCTAGCCCCTGGGAGAGGCCACAAGGCCACTGCTGTCATAGACCAGATGTGCCGGAAATCCTTTCAGGCAAATCAAAGGATGCTTGGACAGACACAGGGACAGCGGGCCGGAAATGAGGAGGCCACCTCCAGGAAGAATAGTCAGGACGTTTTTTGGATTAGGATTGTTTTCAGACTTGAGGTCGCTTTCATCAAATCCTCTTCCTAGTTCTAGTGATATGCAGACACAAACACAAGGAAAACTTACCTATCAGGAAAAGCAGCCTAGAAAAATATGAATAAGAAGTGGACTTTCAAAGTTCCCCTGCATCCATCTCTTGTTCAGAAAACACATTGTACTTATTCAATGACTTTGCAGCATAAAGTTGTAAGTGCCAAGAAACTGAGTCTCCAAAGACATTTCCCAAAACAAATAATGCAAAAGGAGTATTTACAAGGACTTATAACATTATATCATTAATATTCTTCTGATGCTGAGCACACTATCACACACTTCTCTGTGTTGAAACTGTACAAACCACACAGTGGCCAGCTCCACAGCTCCTCTTTCTGGAGAGGTAGACAGGAATCTATCTGCCAAGAAAGATTGTAAAAGAGAGCCCGGCTCTCAGGCCTCCTTCCAGTGTATCTGAGCTGTGTTCTTTGGTGGTTGTTGTTTGGAAACAGTGTTTCACTGTGTTGCCTGGCTGACCTGGCCGACCTGGCCTTGAACTCCTGATCTCTGCCTCCCAAAAGCTGGGAGCCCAGCTGCACCGTGTTCTTTCCTTCTGCTTTGGGAAGCTTGTTTTACCTCAGAAACACAACTGACTCCTGTCTGCTTCCCTTTGAGGGGATGCTGAGGTGGTAGTGCTGGGGAGGTATCATCAGAAACATCTAATCTAGGGGCCTGGAGAGATGGCTCAGTAGTTTAGGAGCACTGGCTGTTCTTCCAGAGGTCCTGAGTTCAATTCCCACCACCATCTGATCTGGCGCCCTCCTTTGGTGTGCATGAGGAGAGAGTATGCATAAGACACATAAATACGCAAATTAAAAAAATGTCTGATTTCTGAACAAGTATGCTGTCTTTTTACAGTTACAGATAGATGTGCTGGGAAAAATATTATTAAGTAAACCCAGAAAGAGGAAGACAGGAAACTCAGGAAGTAAGGAGAAATTTAGGGGGAATTGCAAGAGCTGCAAAAGGAGGTCTCAGGAGGACAGCTGGACATTAGGCTTTAACACAGGGTACTAAAGGCAGGGTGCCACCAAGAAATAAGAAATAAATGAATAGGGACTAGTGGTATCAGATGTGAATGCCCTGCAGGGAAGTATAGAGGCTATTTTATTTGTTTGGGTTTTTTATTTATTTATTTTTTTTTTTGGTTTTTCAAGACAGGGTTTCTCTGTGGCTTTGGAGCCTGTCCTGAAACTAGCTCTTATAGACCAGGCTGGCCTCGAACTCACAGAGATCCACCTGCCTCTGCCTCCTGAGTGCTGGGATTAAAGGTGTGCGCCACCACCGCCCAGCTAGAGGCTATTTTAAAACTAGGGGAAATTCACAATAGGGTTAAAGCAATTTAAAGGGCAAAGAAGATATTAATTTGAGGGGAAATGCAGTAAGAAAGCCTGAACAGTGGTGCATGCTTTTAATTCCAGCACTTGGGGAGGGCAGAAGCAGGTGGATCTCTGCGGGTTCAAGGTCAGCCTGCTTTATTATATGGTGAGTTCCAAGACAGTGAAAGCTAGTGAGACTCTGTCTCGAAAACAACAAAAATACCATATGAAACTATGGTATGGTATAATTGTATAATATATACTAGTTAATATTAAATTAATAATGTAAGCATTTGAAGAATTGGCATAAGGAAGCAGAGGGGATAATGATTTATGAGAACTAAATCTTCATCATCAAAACTGGGAGCCTACAGAGCCTGAAGAGATGACTCAGAGGTTAAATACACTTGCTGTTCTTGCGGAGGTTTCAGGTTCGGTTTCCAGCACCCACATGATAGTATATAACCATCCATAGCTCCAGTTCCAGAAGATGAACATCCTCTTCTGCCTTCTGAGAACACTGGACATTCGCATAGCACACGAATATGCATGCAGGCAAGATACCCATACACACAAAATAAATTAAATTTAAAAACAGGAAGCCTAGATTATCTAAAAATGTTAGGTGAGGAAATGTCAATTTACCACTTTTTACATTACATTATCTGCTAATAATTTTAGTAGGGATTTTCCTCCTGGGTCCATGAGAAACACTCATCATTGATTCGAAACGTCTCTATCTGGTTTTTGCATCAGGATAGAGTGGGCTCAAAAATTACTTGGGAAATGTTTCTTCCATGTTTTCTAGAAGAGTTTGAATAGGGTTGCTATTATTTTTTTCCTTATACATTTGATCAACTTCACACATAAAATAGTTTAATAATAGAACTGAAGTTATAATAAGTTAAAGTTAGTTATAAGGAAAAATATATATCTGTTTGCATCATGGGTGGTAATTTGTTCAGTTTGGGGAAATGTATACCTGAGAGTCCTGGTTTGAGAACTTCTAAAGGGAAAGCAAAGAAAAAGAAAAACCTATTTGTAGGAAAAAATTATTTATCAGACCAAATGCTGAGAACTTCTTGAATATTCAGTAATGGTAGAATAGCTAGAAATAAAATAACTTAATGTAATGATTTATATTAATAATAGGTCTAAAGATTATATTCCAATGCATGCAAAATTCATAAAAGTGTCTTAGCAAAGCAGAGAACTTGTCCCAGAACACAAGGCCTGAAGTGCTTTCTCAGCAAAGCGGCTGGCAAGTTGGCCACTGTGGCCATGGTCTCCAGCCCTCCAGACAGGGGGCTTTGTCAGCCCACCAAGACCAAAGCATTGAACCAGAGCAGCAACTCTGTATGTATAACAACATCTATGTATAAATCTTGACTACTGGCTTAAGGCTGGGTGGTTTATGAAAAAAAAATCAGTTTATAATCTTCATGAGAAGCAAAGAATTTGGGTGAGGGAAAGCAGGCCCTCTGTTTTCGTCACCACACTGAGACAGCTTGGCTGCATCCACACCCACTTCTGGTGAGAGCCTTCTCAGGTAAAATCCATCAAATTTAACAAGACTGGCCATTATCCTAGTGAAGGGTTCCTTGCTCCCCTCCCCACCCCCTCTCTGTTCTGAGTGTCATCTGACTGGATGGAGAGGTGCAGAGAAAATCAGTGAAGCACGCCACTAGCTCTGTCTGTGAGGGGTTTTCCAGCGACAGCTAGATGACAATATATAGGTAGGTTCATTAGCCAATGAACTCAAAATTTTAATAGACTACTGGGGGAGAGTGGAGCTGTAGAAAAAGGGCCTCTGTTGAAGGAAGTCAGTCACTGGGGGCAGCCTTGAAGGGTAAATGTTGACCCTTCCTGTTACTCCTCTCTGCTTCCTGGTTGTCCTATCTCGACCTCCCTATCATGCTATCCTGCAGCGTTTCAGGCCCCAACCCATAGAGTCAGTCAACCAAGAGCCAGAGCCTCTGAGATCGGGAGTTCAAATAAGTCCTTCTTCCTAAACAGCTGTTTCTCTCAAACGTTTGCCACAGTGTCACACACATGTGCACAAAGCATGCACACCCATTTATCTATCTCTGACTTTCTGCGGAGTTTATTATGCCTGGTTCGTAACTCCTTTCTGAAGGCAGTTACACACACACACACACACACACACACACACACACACACACACACACCCCACTGCCCTCGTTTCAGTCTTAGAGCTAGGTGGTCATGAAGAAAGCAACCGACCTCATCCCCAAGGGCCCTGTCCCCTATTCCGGAGGAATGAATGTATCACAGATAAGTCAAGAAGAATCTCAACAGACAGGTATTGTTGAGTTCCCTGAGCAGTCACTTGGCAGCCGTGCCTACTCAGTGGAGTTCCCATCAGCACCGGAAAAGGCAGGGCTTGCAGAGCCTGCAGAGAGCTGAACTTGTGGGGCTGCCTGGAGAGCGGACTCCAGACACCTTCTCTCTTCTCTCAGGCTTGATGCTTGACTCTGTTTGTCGTTTGTGGTCTTCTTCTTCTTCTTCTTCTTCTTCTTCTTCTTCTTCTTCTTCTTCTTCTTCCTCTTCCTCTTCCTCTTCCTCTTCCTCTTCCTCCTCCTCTTCCTCTTCCTCTTCCTCCTCCTCTTCCTCCTCCTCCTCCTCCTCCTCCTCTTCTTCTTCTTCTTCTTCTTCTTCTTTTAATACAGCCGCGACTGTGAGCAGACGTTTCCCAGGGTTCTCTGTGTTGCTGGAGTAGGTGACTCAAACCCAAGGATGAGGTAGGTCATGGGGATCCTGCTGCAGGCAGTTGGTCAGAAGCAGAGGTATAATAACCTCGACTCTGGCGGGTTTCTTTTTTCTTTTTTTTTTTTTTTTTTTTTTGGTTTTTCGAGACAGGGTTTCTCTGTGGCTTTGGAGCCTGTCCTGGAACTAGCTCTTGTATACCAGGCTGGCCTCGAACTCACAGAGATCCGCCTGCCTCTGCCTCCCGAGTGCTGGGATTAAAGGCGTGCGCCACCACCGCCCGGCTCTGGCGGGTTTCTAAGGGAGCAAGGCAATCTTGGATCGTTCAAGTCAGGAACATGTGAGACTTGTTGCTGCTTTTGAGTAGACAGTGAGAGGACTGGATTAGATCAGGGGACACCCAGCTAGCTGCTTTCTGGGGCACAGTTAATGACTCGCTGGTTACATGGGCAGATTATATGCCATCTGAGGTTCCAGAAGGCTTCTGTGTTGACTACGGTATAAGAACAGAGGAAAAGGGATCAACCGTGAGCATCCCCTGCAGTGTCTCCACTGTACATACAGCAGGAGAAACTACACTAGCAAAGCTGCATTGAGTGCTACCTGCGAGCTCCTGAAAGAGCAAACATCGACCCAGAAGATGCTCTCTCATTTTAGCACGACATTCCTCTGTGCTGACGACTCTCCAAAGGGGAGCCTGTCTTCTCGGCTCTAACATTCTGGAGCGTGAAAATCCTGCTTCATGGACGTTCACAAGCTGCAAGCAACTTTAATCTCATTTGCCAGGAGGTCATGACAGATCATATATAAGCAACGTCACAGGGCCAGTGAGCTCCTGGGCAAGCTGAGAAGAATCTTATCCTTCGGCCACTGTCTGAGGACACCAGTCAGGTCAGCCCACTATTCCACAACTCTGACCTGCCAGGCACTCTCCATATTTCCCCAGCCAAGGTAGCTGCTCCACCACTAGCAATGGAGTAAGAGAAGAGAATGGGATAATCTTCCCTGACCGACTTCTCTAAATTCTCTCCATTTTGGACTGCATGCCACCTCCACCAGGAAGCCTTTTCTCTTGACTCATTTTAAATTCTAACTCCCATGACCTACTAGTAATTTTTCTCTGTCTCCTTCCAGTCACAGCAAATGGCTCCAGGAATAATCACATCATTGCAGCTGGCCGATCAGGAATCCAGTGGATTTTATGTGTTGTTTCCTTACCCAACAGGTCCCTTCCCCTGGAGAAACCGCGGTGGCCATGCTCTGGCCTGCACCTTACCTTACCTAGTTCTTTCTATCCTGTGCCACACATACAACAGTTTTTTCCAGTTACAGCCTCCTATGCCTGTGCTACCGACTGATGCTCACCTCAAGCTCAGTTTCTGTCACTCATACCAAAGACGTCCTGACTAATGCAGCAAACCAAATACTTACCTTGCTTTACATTTTTTCTACTTTTGTCTTTCTTCTTTCCTTCCTTCCTTCCTTCCTTCCTTCCTTCCTTCCTTCCTTTTCTTCCTCATTCATTCATTCACTCATTCATGTACGTATGCATGCATGTATGTATTTTGAGGCAAAGTCTTGTTGTGTAGCCCAGGCTGGCCTCAGACTGGTGATCCTCTTGCCTCAGCCTCCCAAGACCTAGAATCACAGGTGTGTGTCCCCATACTTTAGAAATGCTTTCTTCTGAAGCCACTACGCCTCCCTAGCTGGACACAAAGTATCTACTCTCCTCCTCCCTCTTCTTTGAGAGCTGCAGGCAACTTCAACACAGAGACATGGACCAAGTAAGACAAGGTTTGTCTCTAATGTTATTATGTTACTCATGAGTTCTTGGAAATGACATTATAACTTATTTCACACTTTTTTTGAAATTTCTGGTCTGTTAATCCAGCATCAGAGATACACTGATCATTACTTCTGTTTATTTGCTTTTTATTTTTTTTATTTTGTTTGCTTTTGAGGCAGGGTTTATGGCTCAGGGTGGCTTCAACCTGTCAATTGTTTATTTCACCACGTATGGCTTCTTACATAGCATTAAAAAAAAGTCCCCATGGCTACTTTCCCTCATGAATCCTTGTGAACTTTGCTTTGTCCGTTTCTGTGGTAAGGGATGGCCACTCACCCTCTCTGGTATCTATCCAGCTCATGAAGCACTGTGTGGTCACAGTACTCGAACACCAGGTGAAGCCTCCGCTTCTTCCGGAAGACCTCCAGGAGGTTGACAAGGTTGGGATGCTTGAGTTGCTGAAAGTACAAGAGGCAGGATGGTAGTAAATCTGAGCTGTGAGCATCTTTCTCAGAGTTCCAGTAAAAAATCAAGCTGTTTCCCTTCAGGGGTTTCATTCTGTATGTGGAAGGAGGCTTTTTTTTTTTTTTTTCCGAGACAGGGTTGTGGAAGGAGGCTTTAACCAGGATCACTTGGTCTCCCTTCCTGGACTGTTTCTCAGAGAAGGGAAGTGTGATTGGGACACAGATGGATTGTGAAAGCAAAGAGATCCGAGAAGACTGGCTAAGCAAGGGACTGCTGCTCCAGTTAAGTGTCCTCTCTGAGGAGTAATCCCAGACTGATACTGTGCCCCTGGGGCAGAATCCCCAGAGGGTTCAAACTCTCAGAATATTAAATAATTAGCAATTACTAATGTGTGATTAGTAAGTATTTTCACTTACTTGTTTAATGTTTTCTGGTTCCATGGATACCTTATACATAGAACAGATAATTCCAATAGAAACCCCTTCCTTCCTCCCTCCTTCTCTTCCTTCCTTCCTTCCTTCCTTCCTTCCTTCATTCTTTCCTTCCTTCCTTCCTTCCTAAGACAGGATCTTTCTTTTATGCAGCTCTGGTTTTCCTGGAACTCACTCTGTAGACCAAGCAGGCCTCCAACTCACAGATATCTACCTACCTCTGCCTCCTGAGTGCTATGATTAAAAGCGTAGACCACCATGTCTGGCACACAAATATTTCTAAAGAAAAAAGGGATTTGTAACAACAACACACACACACACACACACACACACACACACACACTCCCAGTCAATTCCCTCTTTGTAGTGCCCATTCTTGCTTTATAACCAAGACCTACTATTAGTGTCAACTTCATTATTGTTTGATGATATCTAATACTGGCACTTTGCACCTCTTTTTCCAAATAATCTTTGACAGTCGTTACTTCTCTTGTTATGGTGTCAAATACCTGACAAAAAGCATCTTACAGGATTGCTTGGCTTATAGTCTACAGAGATATAGGAGTATGAAGTGGCTAATAACATTGCCTGACAGTCAGAAGGCAGAGAATGTCATAAAGTGGGTCTGATCTATAAAACCTCAAGTCCCTCCTCCATGGATCCTGTGACCTCCCTTGCAAGGCTCCAGCTCCTAAAGGCTCCACAACCTTCCGAAACAATGCCACCAGCTGGCAACCAAATGTTCAAGGACAAGAGTCTCTTGGAACATTTCACGCTTTAACCCAAAGCTACTAATGGTTTTCTACAAGGATTCTGTAGTCAGGTGTTATCTATATCATGCTAACTTTTCTCCCTAATAGAAAATAGCATGATAAACTGGGCAGTGGTGGCTCAGGCCTTTAATCCCAGCACTCAGAGGCAAAGGCAGGCGGATCTCTGTGAGTTCGAGGCTAACTTGGTCTACAGAGCAAGTTCTAGGAAGCCAAGCACTATACAGACAAACCCTGTCTTAAAAAAGCCCTTCCCTTAGTAATAAAATTCATACAATCCAATTTGTAAGTATTTAAAATTGTATAGGAGCAACATGAATTGTGTTTAGAGCTCCTTGGAGAATCATGGATAAGCAGGAGGCCCTTTCTTCACTGGCTCACCTAGGCACTCTTGCCTTATCCTGGGCTTGAAGAGTTACGGGCAATCTGCCACGTGACTGAGCTCACATACCAGAGAAGGAGAGAACTGTACACAAGGGCTGCAGTAAGGAAACTACCTAAACGGCTGCTCCATTGGGGGAAAGGTTTTTATTATGAGAGAGAGAGAGAGAGAGAGAGAGAGAGAGAGAGAGAGAGAGAGCAGTCAGAGGTGTCTGGCAGACTCCAGAGCAGAGAGAGAATGACACAGACTGGACATGGCCAGGACTAGGGAAGCAGGGATAACAGAGGATAATGAGAGAGAATAGTGGAGCTGGTCAGAAAGCAAGCTGTGTGGGGGGAAATAGTAGAGAATAACAGGTTATAAGGAGATTGAGCAGCTGGAGGAGGGAAGCCCAGGGCTGGTGCCACCAGGATGCTAGTGTAGACTGAAATACATAACAGACACTTGTGAATAGGGACTTTAGGAGTCTGGAGGCCAGCATGAGTTTTAATATGCAACCACAGTTATATGTCAATGGAGAGCTACAGATCCCTTCTGCTAGAGGCAAGGGAAACGACTCCCTTTGGCAGACAGGAAGGAAACCCATTTCACAAGCTGAGGATTACTGGCTTTTATCTAATCACCAGAAATCCTTCTGTAGTCCAGCTTGAGCTGGGTCAGGACTGTCATTTCTGGACATATGCACTGCTTTTTGGAGTTTAAGGAACTGAAGCTTCCCTTGGACCTGGACAGGAATCTTCAGCCCCAGGATATACGTTAGATAAAGTTTTGCATCCTGAACTAACAGTGTGGGACTCTTAAGTGGTGGCACACACCCTTAATCCCAGCACTTGGGAGGCAGAGGCCAACCTGGTCTACAGAGCTAGTTCCAGGACAGCTAGGATTATTACACAGAGAAACCCTGTCTTGAAAAACAAACAAACAAATAGGATGGGACTCTTACAGGGATCAGCAATGCTCTTAGACCCTGGGAAGATTCCACCTCCCTGAAGAACTCAACCAATGAATTCATCAAGTAGGTAAATTGTGTGTGTATGAATGTTTTGCCTGCATGTATATCTGTTTGCCACGTGTGTGCCTGGTGCCTGGTGGAGGTCAGAAGAGGGCATCAGATCCCTTGGAACTAGAGTTACAGGTGGTTGTGAGCTACCATGGGTGCTGATCAAACATTGGTCTGTTGTAAGAACAGCCAGTGCGCTTCACCACCGAACCCTGTGATTAGGATTTTTAAAACCACTATTTTGCACTAAATCCATTAAGACCACCTTTTTTTTTTTTTTTGCCTTTCTCTGGGCTGATGCCTAGCTTAGCAAAGTTGTAAAATAAACTGCCACGTTTTCCAGACTCCAGTATTCTTTTTATAAAATGAGGATCATTATTTCTCACACCCAATTCATCTCTAGAACTCTTTTTAGGTGCAAAACTGAAACATTGTATCCATCAAATACTCACCCCCAACGCAAGAAAGCAACAATTCCTAATGACCCCTTATCCGACCTCTCCTACCAAAACAAATAACCTCCCTCGCCATATGAATACCAGAAACAGACGGCTGGGCTGTTATCAGGAGAGGACTTCACACTGTAGGAGCCAGCCATGATAAGCTAAATATGAACAGATCACCCAAAGGAAGTTCTTTACTTCCAACCATTATCATCTGCCAGAGTAGGACTCAGCCATCAATAAATTTAATAGAGGCCTGAGTCTCAGTAGTTAACCCTGGTTAACCTGGTTGCAGGAAGGACCATAAACTGAGATTACCTGAGCATCACCCAAGAACAGACCATCCAAAGGAAATGCCTAACATTCCAACTGCTGTAGATAGGATCACCTGCCAGCACACACCAGGACGCCCTGGCAAATGTCAGCCAATTAAGGGTCCTGAACCTCAGAAACCCCTCACCCCCGCTTTTACTACTATAAAAACCCAATTCTAACTGAGCTTTGGGGCTCTCTGTTTATTCCAATACGTTGGACATGCGGAGAAACCGAGTCTGCAAACTTGCATAAAATAAAGGCTCTTTGTTTTTACATAAGGGACTCGGTCTCCTTGTTGGCTTTTGGGGGACTGCACGGATTTGGGCATAACACACACAGGCTGTTTAAGGAACTGAAACTGTGTTCCCTGAGGGTGGCGTTCATGGGCAATGGCCAGCCAGCTAGTGAGAACATGGGTCCTGCGGGGCGGGTGGGCTGAAAATGGACAGTCTCTCTCAGGTGCAATGGGAAGTCACTGGCAGGAAGTGCAACCAGCTGTGATAAACAGCCCTCGGGGTTTGAGCTTTATGGCGGTAGGATTTGGAATGGCTCAGACGAGGTAAAAAACGGATCAGAGGAGAGAGTGTAGTGCCTTCTTGCCTGTAAGTGATGATAGTGGTTTGGACCAGCACAGAGAGGAGAGAGATGGCAGAAAGACACTGTTTGGAGATATTTTGTTACCAGAGTAGTCAGAATGTGGCAATGAACTAGAGCTGAGAGTCAAGGGAAGGGAAGATATCAAGAGCGAACAAAGATTCGTCCAATGAGAGGATGCTGACACAGCAGAGAGGAAAGGCAGGCACACAAGGAGGAAGCTGCTCTTCTTGGTCCTTCCATGTCACAGGACTCCGATAGTCCAAAGTACACCTGTCCGGTTTCCTGGAGCTAGAACAAGGTAAAGCCAGAGAGTCCACACACGCTGTAGGAAGACTTGGCTAACACAGGAGTAAGTCTGAACCTGAACATCCAGAGGTGAGGAAGAGGCAGAGAGGAAAGCAGGTCCCCATAGGCAAGAGAGAAGATGAGAGAGCATGACGCTGTCGAAACGAAAGAGGTCGTCAGGGATAGGGCTGCTGGGAGGTCGTGTGGGGAGTGAAGTGCAGGGCCCCCAGAGGACTTCTCATTTGGAGGGTTTTGTGAGCCACTGTGGTATCCCTGCAATGGGCGGTGAATCAGACTTGTGGATTTGGCATCTCAAAGAACATCTTTCCTCTCTGTCCATAACTCGCTGGCCTGCGGGAGGGGATCAGGAGGACACCTTGGTCTTGAAGCTGGTCCGCAGACCGTACCCTGTAGCTTTCAACCACAGCTACCATAATTGTGGATGTCTGTCTATGGGGGCTCTCAGGTGTCCTTCCTGTGGCCCACAGTATGCCTGAGACACAGGAGAGCTATGACTGCTTACCAACACAGAATTGGAAACATTAAATCATCATGAGGTTTCTTTTCTCCTCATGACTCTGTTGTATAGTTCGTGAGCATGAACTTTGGAGATACCAATACTTCGTCATGACGTCAGAATGTTGGGCACGCCTGGGCCTTAGATATTTTCACCTTTGTCTGAAAGGGATTTCTTGAGGAACAGGCAAATAAATTATATGAGAAGAACCAAATGCCACATACAAGACAGAACAGACTAAATTACCATAAATACCACAAAGGTGTTGTGGCTTGTTTAGCCATAATTGCTCCTGACTTGTGAGGGGGTGAAGCCACAGCCTCAAGCCTGGTTTTATTTCTTGGCATTCTGTCTCGTGCTGCTCCAGTCTGGAAGGCCTCAGGAGCCCTTTCTAAGTCTTTACCACCATCCTCAGCTAGTCTATGAAAAAAAGCAGGGTCTGCACAGGATTGGAATAGCCTCCCTTTTATTTTCTTTCCATGCTGCCAAGTGAGGCACTGTCTCTGGCATTAAAAATAAAAGCTTCTTTTTAAAAAGATTTATTTCTTTTTATTTTGTGTCTATGAGTGTTTTATCCGTGTATATGCAGGCATACCATATGCATACCGTGGCTACAAAGGCCAGAAGGCACTGGTACCCCGGAACTAGAGTTGCAGACAGCTGTGAAGCATACTGGGTCCTCCACAAGAACAGCAAACGCTCTCAGCCACTGAGCCATCTCTCCATCTGCCAAGACTCCAGTTTGTGTTTTAGTGTCCTCTCGGTTGAATTTGACCCGCTGTCCACTTGGTTTTCCTATGAAGAGCAGTGTCGCATAGCCTTCTGGGACAGCTCCTGTGCCTGTCATCAACCCAGTATCTGTTATGATACTCAGGCCCTGCATCCCTGGAGGTCTGTTGTTCAGTTTCCTTCCTCCACAGCACTTTCAAGACTTTTAACATTCGTTGCCCACACTTAGTGACCAGGAAATATTGCTCTGGTCCCGAGGCTGCTCTGGAAAATGCTGGAGATCTGGCAGCTCCAAGCCCACTAGCTCTGTGGCTTGAACGAGCTTGCTGGGAGTAGTGGTTCACTTTAGGGGACCGTGTGCTTTAGTTTGCTTCTCTCCCCATCACTTCCTATCCCTCCTGTGACATCAAGGTCCAGTGAGCGAGCCCATCAGCATCAATGTCACATTACTGACTCCAAATATTAGAGTCAACTGTTCCATGGACCCATGTTTCTATCTATAGTGGGGAAACATACCAGCAGAGGTGAAGGCACATTTCAAGACCAATAGCAGGCCGGGCGGTGGTGGCGCACGCCTTTAATCCCAGCACTCGGGAGGCAGAGGCCGGTGGATCTCTGTGAGTTCGAGGCCAGCCTGGTCTACAAGAGCTAGTTCCAGGACAGGCTCCAAGGCTACAGAGAAACCCTGTCTCGAAAAAAAAAAAAATCAAGACCAATAGCAAAGTGTTCACCGAGAGAAATCCATTCTCCAATACCTGCCTGGCCACTGAAGATACTGGCTTAGTGATCTCTGGCGGCTCCTTGGTTTAGACTGACATTATACAGATCACTGTGCCTGTGGTCTCTCCTACCCTCTGGTCTGTGTTCTTTGTGGGGGAGTGAGGGGTTGTTGACCATGTGTCTGTACTTTAGGGAAATACGGTGGCCCTTTTTCTCAATGCTTATTTCTTGGTTTTCCTTTCAAAAACATTCTTCTCCAACAACTGTGGTAAATAGCATAAAAACCCAAAACCAACCAACCAAACAAAAAAACCCAATCAGAAATTAAAGTTTAAAAAGTAAGAGTTGCCCAGTAGTCCCAGTAGAATGTTTTTCACAGTTTGGAGGGAGGCCTCCATCAGTTCCCATCCATCTAGAATGAAAACAGTGACAGCCTTCTCCTTGCCCACAGCTTTAAAATGATCAATCCTGGGCCCTTCTCAAGGACTCCCAAGCTGTCCCACTGTAAATCTCTGGAGATTGAGGCCTGCTGCCTCAATGGGCTACCCTCTTTTCCCCTTTCTCCTGCCCCCAGGGCTACTACCCAAAGTAAGCTACTAACATCCAGCTCCGTGTCTTGCATGTTACCTTCTGGGGTGGAGGCATGCACTGACACGGGCCCAGCTCCACCTACAGAACAGAGCTCTGGATGTGGATCTATCACTAGTCGGACGGGACAAAGATCTCCTGAAGGTTGGGTGGGCCGGGTGGAAGACAGGCCCAAGTCAGGATCAACATAAACATGAACGCTTCCACTAGTGTTGATTTTGGATGAGGTGCAGGTGGCTTGTGTAACAGCGGTGGCACAGGAGAAAGATGGGGAAGTGGAGATCAGAAGCAGTCTAAGGGACTTTTGTCTCCGCTGGAGACAGGACCGACTGCTGAGAAGCCTTCACTTTCAAAATACAGTATCCCAAAGGAGTGACTATGAAGTCTCAACAGGTCCCCCATGCCACAGTCAGGGTTAGGGTCAGAAAGGACCTGAGATATGAGATAGTGATGTTTGGGATGATGAGCCTGGAAACCCTAAACCCTAAAATTTCCCAAACCCCTGGGTTGGGAGAAGTTTGCACACTGGAAGAAACAACGGTTTCCAATTTGAAGATCCCTTCCATCGGTCCAGGGGCCTCTGTGGAGTTATGTCCATCCTCTTTATTCTTCTTTTACTACTCCAGGCCGAAGGACCCCTACGTACAATGAAGCCCCACCCCCCTCCCCCAGAAGGCATTAAGGAGGAAGTAACCATTTTAAGAGACTGCTAGGACCTGGCTCTTTTGGGCCAGCAGGAGCCTTGAGGTACTTGGACGGTGAGCACAGTGGAATGTACAGCTGCGTGGGGCAAGTTCATTGATGGGAGCGCCCTGTCCTGTGGCTTGGGACCTAACTCCTAACAAGGGCATCTGAAGATAGCTTATGCTTCTGGCACAGCTGTCCAGAAGTTGGGCTTTCATCAGATAAGGCAGGCATGCTGGGATTGAGGAAGGGATGGGGCAAATTGAGGAGGTAGAAATTCTGGACTGGATTATTAGGGGGGTCCACAGAGCCCCTCCCACTTGAGCCCAGCAAATGCTTTCACTACTAGAGCACCACAAACAACAAGGATGGTGTTGGCTTGGAGGTTTATCTGTGACTGCTTTGGGTGGGCTGAGTGGAAAGGGTTGCCTTCGTTGTATTGAAGTTGCTACCGTGGGAATTAGTTTCTCTGCTTCCAGTGGGAACAAGATTCCAGAGCGGCCAACACCTAGTGCCCAGAGTGGCCAGAATACCTCACTTCACTGGGCTCTGAGCCGACCCACACAATGCCCCATCGTGGAGTCTGTTGGGATGGGGGGCAAGGTAATGTGTTCATTGATTTGCATTAGTGGGAAGAACTGACAGAAGACAAAGCTGATGTTGGCTTTTAGGATGGGAAATTGAAGTTCTTCATGCAGCTTATTAACGAGAATAACTCCAAGGACAGACCCTGTGATGTCACCGCAGGCATTCCCAAAGGGATCTGTAACCAATTCCAAGTAAGCCCACAAAGTGATAAGGTCTGAAGCCTGAGCACTGATATCTCACACCCAATGTGTTCTCAGAGCCCCGGGTTGTAGCTGACTCACAGAGGGCTGGGCACATCCACAGAGCCATGCTTGAGAGCATACCCTCCACTCTGGAGGGCAAATTTGGGGTAGACGCTCTTGGCAGCTGGCAAACATTAGCTTCATGAGCTACACAGTAAGAGAGGGACGAACAGAGAAGTCCTCAGGACTGCCTACCTTCCTCTCAGCACAACCCTGAACAAAACAGTCAAGAGGAAAATTCCATTCTGGGGAAACTGAAGGCAGCCAGGCTAAGTGGGTTTATGGGCTTGCTGGAGGCCACACCGGGGGACAGATCTCTTCTGGAACCTTCTGAAAACCCAGCAGGCCAGTGATGTGTGCAGTGGATGACTGAGCTGTTTCATTGTGGAAAAAAACCATGAAAGAATTATTAGTATGACCGTGGCCACAATGGAAAATGACGCTGAGGGCAGCATGCACCGGCAGTCGCGAAGCCGTTTGTCACTGCGGTGACACTGGCTGGCTTAGAAACGCCCACCTTCATTGTTCCAGCAGATATGGAGACCAAGTTCAATGATTTTCAGAGACACAGTTCTCCCCACTGGTATGTTTACTAGAGGGCCCTTAAGGTTAATAAACAATAAAGAAGGATAATAATTAACAGGAGAATATGCCTGTTGAAAGCAAATTTGCAGAATAAAACATTAATCCTGCCAAATGTACAACTGAAATTAAAATGTTTTAAAGCCTAAGTGAAAGGCAGGTCCCTGACCCAGTTTTTTTTTTATTTTTTTTTATTCCATTCTACAGGAAAATTACTACCTTCAGGTGTGGTTTGGATATCTTACGATATAAAATATCATATAGCATGTCTGGCTAGAATTCTTGTAGGTTGAGAATAAAAAATAACTTAAATGGGAAAGAAAGCAGTAGGATGTTTTAAAAATCAAAATGACAGCCACTCATTTTAAAAGCCTAATATTCTGCTCCCCAACAAAGTGAGTACAGTTAATAACTATATAATAATAATTATTATTCAAAATAACGCAAAGACAGGATTTTTAAGCGTTTTCATCGCAAAGACTTAACAAATATTTGGGGCCTAGGGAGATGCTGCAGTTGGGGAAATATTTGCCTTGTAAGTGCAAAAACCTGAGCTCAGTCCCAAGAACCCCATCTGTGATCTATGGGACATGGTAGCAGCTCCTGTGTGTAGTCCCAGCACCAAGGAGGCAGAGGCAGGAGATCAGCCGGCCTCAGCTAATTAGCAAGTTCCAGGCCAATGAGAGAATCCGCCTCAAAACATGAGGTGGTGGTGTCTGACCAACACTACCCAAGGTTGTCTTCTGACCTCCACGGCGTGTACACACTAATGCAGGCATGCCTGCACACACATACCCACATGCAAGTGCACCAAGAAATGGCAAGTATTTGAGGGGATAGGCATGCTAATTACCTTGATTTGATCATGCCACATAAGCATATATCAAAACATGGCATCCATGAACTATATAATAATTATTTGTCATGGGTGATTTATTTCTCAGCACATATACTCACCCAATCTATTCAAAATTATTTGTCAAAAATTAATTTATTCTGTCTCCTCCTGTCCCAAGGTATTTTATTTTCTGGAGTCTGGTGTGTGATATAGGCCACAGTGGCTATGACACTGATGAGCTGGGGAATGGGCTTAATTGCATTGTGAACTGAGGGCCTGGAAGACAGTAAGGCTCCTGCCTGGTGACCTCTGTACTTTTGTGCCTGAAGTATTTGCCTGTCAGCTTATCGCTTTGGCTCTCACTGGCAGCAAGAATACAATCCGTGCCGCTAAATCCCTGAGGGCTAAACCAAAACATCTCCGAGTAAACAAACAAAACAGCCGGTTACTATTTGCTGTTTGTACATCATCTTGTAGAAATGAAATTAAACAGGTCTCCACTTGTTGAGCAAATAGAGGGGATGATAAGGGGCTGTTTGGTTTCTTTTGTTGTGAGCAAGAAACTGTTCCCATTGTCTTCCATGACACAGACAACCAGTTTACATAAATGGCCAGTGTTGGTCTATGCCAGACAAACAGAAAACAACAAAACAAAAAACAAAAAAACCCACCTCCATTACCCCATCTCCTTGAGTCCTTGGAGCCAATACTGCCCAGAACAAAAGCCAGAGTCTCAAGGTCCCAAACTGGCAGCCCACTGGCCAAATAGTATCTGTAGAACTTGTGTTGTATGGGACCTGAGGAGTCCAAGACATTTTCTCTGCCTATCACGCAGCAAAGTCTGCACACAATGGTGGACGCCTGTCAGAACTCAGGAACAGACTGAAAGAGGCCAAATGGCTGAACAGGTGACAAATCAAATTTGATTTGGGAATCAAATAGAGCAATCATGCTGTACTAACAGTGTGTACTGTGTTTAATCTACACATTCCTGAATACATAGGATATTAAATATGTTTCTGAAGGGCAAAAGTTCTTTTCTAACAGACAAACAAAAGACTAATCAGTAAGAAAAAAGTGTAGTAAAAAAACTGTTAAAATAATTGATTCAGGAAAAGTCACCAAGGGTAGTAGAACCTGTCACCTTACATTTATTAGGATTTTTGTTTGTTTTGTTTGGGGCATTTTTGTTGCCGTTACCGTTTTGAGACACGGTCTTAGTGCATGGCCCTGATTGGTCTGGAACTCAAAGCTAGCCTTGAACTCGCGATCCTGCTGCCTCTGCCTCCCGTCACCACACCTACCTGAATCTCTGTTTTTACGCACTTTATACACACAGAGTTATGTGGCTACTATCAGGACAATATGGAGCCTTTGGGTGTCAACTATGCATTAGATAACAGTACTGAATTGCTGATAAATTTCACAGCATGGTTATTATATAGAAGAATGACCTTTTTTTTTTTTTTTGAAGAATGACCTTGTGTCCAATATCTAGAGAGGTGACGCAGCCAAAAATGTACAGGTGGGGCAGAGGTAAAAGGGAAAGAAACAGACAGGAACAGAGAGTGAGGACAGCAAAGCTCCAACAGCTATGAACACATCTACTCAAAGGGCTAAGGGTATCACCTGCGCTAGTCTTTTAGCTTTTAAATGTTCTGAATTTGGGGGCCAGGCAGATGGTTCAGAGGGTAACTTTATAAGCCTGATGACCTGAGATCTACTCCTAGAACTGACATAAAAAGTTGTGTGTCGCCTTTAATCCCAGCACTCAGGAGGCAGAGGCAGGCGGATCTCTCTGAGTCCAAGGCCACCCTGGTCTACAGAGTGAGTTCTAGGATAGCCAGGGCAGTTACACAGAGAAGCCCTGTCTCGACAAGACAAAAACAAAACAAAACAAAAAGCAAAGAGTTGTGTGTGGTGGTGAAGTTGTGTGCGATGGTGTGGATCTGTCATCTCTGTACCCCTCTGGGGAGATGGGAGGTGGAGTCAGAACCACCTAGAAGCTGGTGAGCTTGGGACCCAAAGCACAGTAGCTGAACCAAGAGAGACTCTGCCCCGACAAGACAGAGGGCAAGGGCTGACTCCTGAAAGTTGTCCTCCGGCCTCCATACACATGCCGCCACATGCATGCACTCATAGGACCTCATAGTCACATAACACACACGCATGCAAAACAGAAATAACACAGTCTTAATTTTTCTTCCAAAAATTGTAGAGAAAAAAAATCATCTCAGAAGACATCATACAAAATTCTAATTTCTTGCTAAAAGAACTAAAAACATTTTTCCCTGAGTGGGCAGCCTATGGGGCTGAACATTGACCCCATCCAGAGATGTGAGATTAGCAGTCTGCTCCAGCCCCTACCTCTCCACATCGCTCCCCACGCATCCACCTTTGTACATGTATGGTATTGATGTGATCCTTACCAATACTTGAGTTTGCAAATCTAGTCCCCTACAAACCATAACAGATAAAGCCAAACACGTCTGAAACAATGAGGAGACTAGCACTAATTTTCATTACTAATGGACTGCATTATTAATTCATTTTCATAAGCAAATTGAACAATTTGAAGAGAAGAAATCTAAAAAGGGCTCCATTTAGCCACAGCAGGATTAAAAATTTTCCTTGTCTTTTTCTTCATTTTTGCTAGGACAGAATGCCACCACATTGCCCACTGAGGTTTTAACATTGAGTAAGTGGATGCCTTTCAAACGATGGGAGCATTGGCTAGGCTGTGTGACGGGTGTGGGGGGGCACTCTCGTATGTTGGTGGTACTTAGTGACGTGAGCCTGGCACTAAGCTCGTGTATGGTGCTTAGTTAACGCTTTTGTTGAGTAACCGGGAGCCTTAGGGATCCTGCTTCTCCCAGCAATGCCTGGCAGCAGGTTAGTGACTTGCCACAGTATTTGTGATCTGAGTTTACAGGTGGTGAGCCTCCTGGGCTAGCTAATGCTAGCTCTGCACGAAGCATGTCCCATGTTCAAATCCCACCCTCTGCCTTTCTCTCTGAGCCTTGTTTCTCTCCTTGGCTATTCCTGCTTTTGACCTTCACTCTTCTGTTTCTGCATCCGGAGGCTGCCTGGCTGCAGCTACATTTTTGGCTCCAGAGCCTTGTATGCTCCCTCAGCAAAAAGTCAGTGAAGCAGTACCAGGCAGAGACATAAATCAGGAGATAAGGGTGGGCAGGGTTCCAGGAGGCATTAGAGCTTGTCCAAGGTCACCTGACAGCCCTGAGCAGGATCCAACACCGAGGTGCCTAGCCAACAGCTCTGGGGCCATACAATCCCCACTGGAAGGTGAGGTGACAGGGAACAGCAGCTTCTCCCAGCACCATGCATGCTCTGTCAGGTCAGCTGAGAGAATTTTCTGCCAAGCAACATACAGCCGTCTCCTTCACACCTAGGCACCTTCCTCATTTTTGTTTTCCTAAGGTGTCATTTATACATCTTTCCCCTAATTGCTCAGAACAGAAACCTTAATGCTACAAATATATCAGATGGCTGTATCTACATTGCATGTTTACTTGTGATTTACACAGTAAAAAGATTAGACATTTTGTCATCCTCCTGGAAGATCCGTTGTCGATCTTTTTTAGGGTGACACTGTTTATTAAGGAGGCATCCTGGAGGACCAGAAAAATGTCTCAACAGTTAAGATGCTTGCTCAAAAGGCTGATGATCTGAGTTCAGTCTTTAGGACCTCGTGGTAGAAGGAGAGAACCGGTTACTGCAGGTTGCCCTCTAACCTCCACCTGAAGTACATTGTGTCACATGGATAGGCACGCGCAGAAACACACACAAATAATGGGATGAAGGGATTTTGTAAAAGAATGCACACTGTTTGCACTGGATAATGGCTCAGTTGGTAAAGCACTTGCTATCCAAGGGTGAGGACATGAGTTCAATACCTTGGACCCATGTAAAGAACCTAGGCAAGACTGGGCAAGGTGATGCATGCCTTCAATCTCAACACATGGGAGGCCAAGATAGGCAGAGCTTTATGAGTTCAAGGCTAGCCTGGTCTACATATGGAGTTCGAGATTAACCAAGGCTACATAGAGATACCGTCTCAAAACCAAAACGAACAAATAGGCCAGATATGGTGACTCATGCTTCTAGCAGCAGGAAGGCGAAAGCAATCAGATCCCTGGGGCTCTCTGACTAGACAGCCTAACCTAATTGGCAAGTTCCAGGCCAAAGAAAGATCCTGGCTCAAGAAAACCTGGATGGATGGCACCTGAGGAACGACAACAGAGGTTGACCTTTGGCCTCCACTTGCACACACAAGCACACAGACACATTAGTGTGCTGTGTATCCCACTCCTCCCACAACAAACACATGTGACACATTCTGTGATGTTTACAGCAGAGTGAGTTTTGTGGAGTTGGACATCAATCTTGGCTTTGCATGTGCCGTGCCAGGTCTCTACCGCTAAGCAACGTATCTCCAGCCCATGGTAAAACTTCAGGACACCCCCCCCCACACACACACTTCTCATCTCTGTTGGGGGCAAACAATAACTTTCCCTTCTTTAAAAAGTAAAAGCCTCTAGAGTTAGGGAATGAGGACCGTGAGGAACCCTCATTCCCTCTGTACTCAGTTCCAGTCTCGACTCAGACTTCCCCGGGAGCCACAAGTCTCACAGAGACGGCCCTGCAGGAGAGAGGATAAAACAGATTGTGAGGACCCATGGCCGGTGGGTCTGGTACGTGAAGGCAGCAGGACTGGGCCTTAGGGATGGGCAGAACCGTGTCTACATTCCAGCTTCCTGTCTAGGAGGGTTCTGGCAAATCATTTACCACCCTGAACCAATATGCAAAACAGGACACAATCGCCACCTTCTGAGACGCTCAGTAGTGATAATTGTCAAGTCCTAGCAGCGCAGCCAAGTCTGCTGGGCCACCAGCTCCGACCTGCCATGTGAAAATTGAAAATGCAGGACGCTTTCTCCTTCTTTAGCTCACTTTTCCTGTCTTGGGGGAGAGAGAGAGAGAGAGAGAGA
>JAQHUG010000070.1:3990670-4004459 GCA_028555095.1 Dicrostonyx torquatus | reverse complement strand
GGGGCTGGGCTGGAGTAAAGCACATTTATAAGCTTGCATGTAATCTACTCAAAGCCACTTCCCACCATGAGGTCCTGATGGTCTAGCACATGATGCCTGGCTTTGTGTGTGTGTGTGTGTGTGTGTGTGTGTACACACCCCATACACATTCTTGTGTGTATGTGGATTCATTTGTGTGTGCCACAGTGCACATTTGAAGGTCAGAGGACAATATGTTTTCCTGCTGTATATACCAGGCTAGCTGGCCCACAAGCTTTGGGAAATTCTCTTGGCTTCACTCCAATCTCCCTGCAGGGGTTATTGGGATTATAGCTGGTCTCCATAAGCAGCTGACCTTTTTTTTCTAATGTGGTTTCTGCAAATTCAAACTCAGGTCCTCGCATTTATGTAACAAGCACTTTTACCCACTGAACCATTTGCCTCTTCCATACCTGGCTTTATGATTTAAGGTTCCTCTCTCTCTCTCTCTCTCTCTCTCTCTCTCTCTGTGTGTGTGTGTGTGTAGCCCTGGCTGTCCTAGGACTCATTCTGTGGGCCAGGCTGGCCTTGAAATCAAAGAGATCTGTCTGCCTCCACCCCCTGAGTACTGGAATTAAAGCATCTGCAACTACTAGAGACCTTTCCCCTCTCTAACTCCTTGCTACTTTCATGACCACTCTTCCTGCCATGCAACATGTCTTTAACACATTTAAGTGTTAGTAACATGTTTACAATGAAGTTATAGAAAGGGTTTGAACGCCACACCCCCTGCCCTTTCACCCGATGCTGCTTTGTGTTTTACCACATATAAACTTGTTTACTGTTGCTCTCTCTTGCAAAGATGCAAGTCCATGGGGACAGCAGCCAAGGACAGTGCCTGGGATGTGGCAGAGTTCTGTAAACATGTGCCAAACTGATGTCAGTTATCTTGAGCACAAACATCTCTTCCCAAAACAAGCTGAATGGAATTTATCCTTTTCTTCCTCTGATAGAAAGGAGATTGAAAGAGGCCCACTGAGCTGACACAAGAGTGATAGTAACTTGTCCCTAGAGGAGTTGTTTGCTTTTTGTAATTTTTATGAGACAATGGTGCTGCCTGCTGCTCCAAAAAGACAGTCACTTTTTTTTTTCTCTCTCTTTTCTTTTTCACAAGTTCAATTATATAACCTAGGAAGATTCCAATTGAAAGTTAAGATATGGAAGAGTTGACTCTCACAGAGCATCTTGGTGAGCACAGGGTTACATCTGTTTTTAGATAGTGGTAAATTATTATAAAAAAACAACATTTTATGAAAACAGAGTCACACTTTCCCCCTCTGGTTGGCATAAAATAATGCTATTTGTAGTGTTTCCAGTTGCGGGGGGGGGAGAAACCTTTGGTAAAAAACTTAGCAAGCTAGAGGTCTTGATATTATAATCCCCTGGCTATAGCTTCCTGATGTGACTGCACACCTGAAAGGGAGACACGGAAGAGGTACGCCTTTAAAACCACCCAGCTGGTTGCTAGACAATTACCTCCCACAGTTACATCTGTTTACAGAGAAACAACTACAGCCCTAGGAAGTTTGCCACAGTTACCGGGCCGTATTTTATTTTGTGAAGCAGAGTCCAGGAAGATCCACATAAGGAATTTTCAATTCTGTTACAATATGTGATCCCAGGGACCGTCCCACCAAGGCAATTGGAACCGCAGAGACAGTTTGTTTCACCAGCTATAGACTCTCTGTGCGGGACAGCACTCGATCTAATCTGGGAATCTTATAGTCCCCAGATGTAGTATTAACAGTCATGGGATTTACAGTGCACATGGCAAATGCTGTCACTTTCATTGGTGGATAGTGAAGCTAAGAAAAGGAGCCTGAAAAGCACACATGCGCGCGCACACACACACACACACACACACACACACATGCACATGGACAGACACGCACACAAAACGACTTGCTTGGCACAGCACAGAAGGTGAAGCTAGATGTTATCATCAGTTGCTCTCTCTCTCTCTCTCAGGAAGATCATGTTTCCCACCAAGGGTGCCTTTTCTAGTTTTCACTTTAATATTAAAGTGTCTGAGTATTTAAGAAGGGTAGGTCAAGAGAGCAGTTCAGTGGGTTGTTGCTGCTCTTAAGCCCTGACTGCGTGGAGGATGCAGCACAGGTATAGTACTTGCCAGGTTTGGGAGAGACCCTGGGTTCAGTCCCTAGCATGGAGTTCAAGGCTAGCCTGGTCTACAGCGTAAGACCCCCGTCTCAAAGAATGGAAAGAGAAAGCAGCATGGCGAAGTACTTAACAGGACTCTGAGCAGTCCTGATAACTCTCCATCAGTTGCTAGAGAGAAAAGGGTTTGTTTTGAACCTTCAATCGTCTGTAAGTTCAAAACTGACAACCTTTTAATAAAAAAAAAACACTCTTGGCAGTCTAGGGTGGTGGTGGTTCACACTTTAACTCCAACACTTGAGAAACAGCCAGCTTGGTTTACAGAGAGAGTTCCAGGACAGCCAGAGCTACACAGAGAAACTCTGTCTCTAAAACAAGCAAGCAAACAAACAAACATCTTGACTATTCAGAAGAAAGTCAGATACCTTAGCAAGATGGTCAAAATCCCACTTCCTGCCTCAAGTTACCATTCTTCTGCTTCTGTAGTGAGGCAGTCTGGGGTCAGTCTCCCTTCAGGACTGAGGTCAATGAGGCTCCTTCACCCTTTGCTCTGAGGTCCCAGTTTGAGTTTTCTCTTCACCCCATGAGGACTATGAAAAAGCCTCAGCTTCTCGCTGGAATCCAGTGCCCCCCCCCACTCGTCTAGCTGCGGTCTGCCTTGTGGCAGCTGCCGCATTTCCTATCCAGGTTAGTGTCCCTAGAGCGGCAGAACCACGCTCAAGTTCGAGCTCAGCCCTCCTGAAACACAGCTGCATTGCATCCCTCATCTCCCTGGAACTCTGAAACCCAATTCCAACAGGCTTTCTTTACTCAAGGATACCCGAAGAGCTCTTGCCAGCCGTGGGGACCCAAGACCAGTGACACAGGCTCTGCCCCATTAGGACCTCAGCACAACAGAAGTGAGATTGGGGTGAATTTTACTTCCCCCTCCTTCCAAGAGCTGAGCTTCTGAAGCAACTTTGCACAACACTTTTTAAGGTACAGTTAGGCTCAGTAAGTATTGACTGGATCAATAAAGAAAATATGAGTTCACTTCCCAAACTCTCTTAGCTACCAAATATGCAGCAAGCACACACCAGATATTAGGGATATCTTATAATTTTGGAGAGCTAGAATTAAAGGGACAGAAAATCAGTTATCTTCCCACCCCTTACCTAGATTAGAGAAGAGAGAAACATTGAGTTTAGGTGGTGGCAGCTTCCTGCTTTGAAATCGGTGAGTACAGTTCCACCTCGCTGAGAACACAACCTCTGCCATAGTCATCACATGCCTCGCTCTTTCTCTTCCAGATTATAGTGGAACACATGGATGCTACAGAGCAATATGGGAGTCGGAGGTCAACTTGGTGGAACTGATTCTCTCTCATTCAATTAGGATTGAACACCTACTTTTCCCTGAGAGTTTATTTTATCAACTCCCAAAATTCAGTAAGAACATTTACTGGGCATCTAGCAGGTGCCGCCATGTGTGCTAGGAGGACATGGAGATACAGAAACAAACATGCATAGCGTATGTTCCTACACACACGTGAACATATACAGATGCATACATACCTCCACACAGCCCAAGAAAGCAGGGAAATGGATTTAAAATACTAATAGCAAACAGTCTAGGAGCTTAAAACACAAGAACTGCAGCAAAGTAGAATTGTTATAAATTCTGGGACTCTCGAAAAGGCTGTCTGCAGATGACATGATGACAGATGACAAGGAACTGGGAGAGAAATGAAATGCCTCAGTTTCCCTGCAAGTGCGGGCTGCCACACAGCTCCTTTTCACCTTGCTTACTTCTTACATAACCGGTTCTCTGCGCACAGACTCGGATTTGTGCCACTGAGGACACAAGGCTGTGAGGGAAGGGGCATCACAACATCGGACAGCGTTATCTAACCCAGAGAAAGCAAATCTACTACCTTGAGCATGCGGATTTCTCGAAGAGCGATTTTCTTTATGACAGGGTCATCTTCAGTTTCCAGAAACCTCTTGATGGCCACGATCTGACCTGTGTCCCTGTTTCTGCACTTGAACACCACCCCGTAGGAGCCTTCTCCAATCTTCCCAATTTTTTCATATTTCTCCATCTCGGAGGAGTAAGTCTTGAGAATGAACTTTCGTACAGTTTTTAAACGTTGTTTACGAAATAGGTGTTCGGCGCACCGCACTCGAGCCCCATTGAGTAGGGACTGTGGTCCAGGAGCTAGAGAAAACAAGGGCAATAAGTTATAGAATTAGGACCAGCCAGGTGTGGACTCCACCCCCGGCAATGACATCATGTCGTGGTCAAGACTGGGAGCCTACAGGTGGCTGCCGGGCGACCCAATTTAAATTGTCTGTTTTCATTCCCTCGAGCTAAAGATGTAGCCATCATCCTAAAACGAGCGGAGCTGTAAGATAACCTATCCTTTTAACGTTATGGTTCATACGATCTAAGACACTTGAGCTGGCTGGAGCACCGCGAAGGCCAAGGGTTTCCCCGGTTCTAATTTCGGGTCTCATTTCCCTCCGGAAGAAGACACCGGGCGGGCAACCGGGGCAACGGGGGACCGCAGGGACCTCCTGCCTCTACTCCCGGTGCCTCTCGGCCCAGCTTGCGTCCAGCTGCCTGCAGCCAGGCTGGTCGCCTCCGCGTTCCCCATGGGAACCGCGCCGAGCTGGGCGGGGCCGCCCTTCGCCCGGTTGTCCCCGCAGTCACCTGGCAGGGTCCCAGATCTCACGCTGCAGGTCCGCAGGGTTTAGATCGCGGACGGCGCTGCGTGGAGCATCTGCGAGGAGGATTCCTGCACCCGGGCCCTCCTAGAAGCTTGCTCCTGCTACGATGGCCAGGTCCATACCTTATATCGGTCACTCCTTGGTGTCCCCTCCTCTCCTGGGTACCCCTGGAGGGGTCCTGCTGCGTCGGTTCTGCCCGGTGCTGCAGCTTCAGAAAACGAAAGAGAGAGGCGATCGAGGGAGTCAGGTCGGCCTTCCCTCCCTTGCAGTGGGGCCTTGGCGTGGTGCTGAGCAGAGCCTGCCTTGATTTCCCCAGTCTTCTCCTTATCGAACCTGCTAGAGCACAGCGACAGTGGCAGCGGGTGGATTTAAGAATTCTTGAAAGAAGGTAGCGCGCCACCGGAAAGACAGCCTCAACACTCTGTCAGCCCTTTCATCCCTTATGCTAGGCGCCGAGGTGCTGTGTACTGGACTTCAGTAGAGAAAATGTCTGTGAAACCCGGGCCAACCCTGGCCAAGGAACGATGCAAATCTGCACAGAGCTCAGGAAGAAGCTGGGACTGGGCACGCAGGGCGTGGCGGTCGCCTGGCAAAGGGAGTACGGTATAATGAGGTCTGGGGATGAACTAGTGGTGGTCTGGGACCCTCCCAGAAATCATTTACAAATGCGAATTTCTATTCCTGAATTTTGTCTTCTCGATAGCTTTGCCTTTCCCAGAATATCATATAAATGGGAGCATACACTGCACAGCTTTTGAGAATAAGCTTCTTACTTTACAGAATGCACCTGAGATTCACACATATTTTGCATTTATCACCAGTGTCTTCATTTTTATTGGTGGGTAGCGTTCTGTTGTATGAATGTGCTGGTATGTGTTGATTCACACCTTGTTGAAATTGTTTCCAGTTTGGGGTGATTATACATGAAGTCACTATAGATGCCATGAATAGCCCTTTCTAAGAAAGCATATTTTCATTTTGCTTGGGGGAAATACTTAGGAGATTACTTGATGTGCTGGGTTGCACATCAAGTTTATTTCTTGTAAGTAATCGCCAAAATGTTTTAATCTCTGGTGGTTCCATTTTACCTTCCCACTAGCAATGTTTCCAGTGTGGGAATCCATGCGTCTCTGACTTTAGTCACTGAAATAGGTGGTTAATGATTTTTAATGGTTTAAATATGAATCTGGCTCCTATTTGCCCTCTGGATGTGTTCTCACCTCAGGGACCTGAGAGACTTACATAAGTCCTTAGGGATTTTTGTATAGACCACAAAATAGGGACATAAAATAGTTTTTCTTAATCAGTTTTATTTTCTTTCTCTTTTTCACTGGGTAGGTTCATCAGTGTGCTATTAAGAGTGGCAAGGCCGCTGGGTGGTGGTGGTACACTCCTTTACTCCAAGCACTCGGGAGGCAGAGGCAGGTGGATCTCTGTGAGTTTGAGCCAGGCTGGTCTACAAGAGCTCGTTCCAGGACAGGCTCCAAAGCTACAGAGAAACCCTGTCTCGAAAAACCAAAACCAACCAAACAAGAGAGGCAATACCACACCCCTCATATTGTTGCTGAAAAGAGGTCTTAGACCAGTAAGCACAATGCTGGTTATCTTTTAATTTTATTTATTATTATTATTACTATATTATTATTTTATTATGCTTGCTGTAGGAAAGCATATCCATTAAGCGGGCTCTAATGACCCCGCCTCCTGACAGTTGTGTCCTGATGGAGCAGGCCTTCTTAAGTTTTACCCATTTCGTTCCCTTTTTGCATAAGAAATTTTTACCTGACTTCAGGTATATAGGTATATAAAGGAAGTTTACAAACATTTTCTGCAATAAATCATGGAGAAGTTTACTTTAAAACAGTCCTTTGGGAATCAGGTGTGGTGTCATGTTCTTGTAAACCTAACACTTGGGAGCTAAAGGCAGGAGGATCATGAGTTTAATAAAGTCACTCTTCGTAGACATCAGGGACAATTCAAGTCAGCCCAGTCTATGTGCGATCCTGTCTCAAAAACCCCACCCTTACACACCACATCACACACCAATTCTTTGGTGTCTATATAATTTTATAATTTATTAAAGACAAAATGGATATGTTTGTTTATTTCTACATAAATAACATTTGATGATGTAAGAATTTTTTCAGAGTTGAGCAATACCTGGATTTTCTCAGACTCAGCACGGAGACAGTGTTCTGTGCAACTACGTGCCACAGAACAGCAGAAGTATTTTAGGGCCATTTCAAAAATTTGGAAATTTGTTCTAAATCTCAAGCCAAAATTCATTTAAAGGGTTTTTTAAAAATAAAACTCAGGCCAGGAATCCAAACAGTGATTTAAAAAAAAAACAACTAAAACTAATCGTTTAATTGGCTCGTTAAAAGCTGAAGAACAACTCCAGCAAAGTATTAAAAATGTTTGTTTTCCCATAATTAAACTATCAAATACAGAAAAAGCATTGTGCTCATAATATAGAAAAAGCACTGTGCTCATAACGAGCAAGAGCCTCAAATCTGAGGGCAGGTGTTTTGGGTGATGCTGGTTCACAGTGAGCAGAAGGAAAGGTCTCACGTTGCAAAGTGTTCATGCACGCCATGTTTACGGAGCAAAGGCAGCAATGAAGTGACATGACCCATCGCAGTTGAACGCTCTCAGAAACCCTAAGCTTTGCTACTTGTTTGGTTTTGAATCCACCCCTGGTGGTCATGCATCCAGAAACCTTCCATTATTTCCCATAGTTTTGCTTGACACCCCCCAAGTAGTTATACAAGCTGTCACTCCCCCACCCATTAGTTATACAAGCCACCACTGAGAAACCCTGCACATGCCTATCTAGTGATTTCTTTTCAAGGACTCAAACATGAGAAAGTGACAGAATGCAATGCCGCTTATGAGATTGAAATGAAATGGGTTAACAGCAGCGGTAACGCCATGACCCCCCTTCTCCCAAGCCCCAAATAGGGACATCGGCCAGGATTCCCTGCTAGCATAAGCAGGATGCCAGGTGGCTTGGTATCTGAAGGCAAGGCCACTCGGACCCACGGAAACAGTAAGCCTATAGTCTGAAGGTCAGGTCTAGCTAACAAAGAGATAAAGGATGAATAGAGAACACCAGATGTCCCTAGACAAGGACAAAGCTGACGTGACTGAACTTTTCCCTCGCCTCAATTAAAGTAGCTAATAGAAACTGTATAATCACATATCTGCTTCTGTAAAATATAAATAATGGCTCTAGGCTGGAAGGGGCATGCTCAGCTTTTCGAACGCTGTAGCATCCTCAGGTCTGAGAAAATAAACCCTCTTGCATTTTGCATCCAGCTAGCCTGGTGTCTTGCGTCTTGACGGTGAGTTGAAGGCACTCAGGTCTCTGGGTTCCTTCATGATGATGACTTCTACCTTGAGTGCCCTCACTCATCTGCTCTGAAGAAAGCTGGGTGACACACTGTGAGTGCACCATGGAAAGGAGCTGCCAGGCCAAGGGGCAGAGCAGAGCTGAGGGCTCAGCTACAGTAATTCTTGAGAAAGTTGATCCTGTCAGAACCCTGTGAGCAAGCTGGAAGGTGTCTCCAGACCACCACAACAACTTCAACTCAACCTGTGAAACCTCAAGTCAGAGAACCCGAGAGCCACCTGGGCCACACCTGGGCCTCACCTGGACCACACCTGGACCACACCTGGACCACACCTGGATCTCTATACCAAAAACCTGTGAAATACCTGCTTGTGTTCTGGATGGCTTGCTGAGCACAAGGAGAACTAACTTTTGTAATGTTGAGAAGTTCTCTTTAATTCCTCTTTCTTTAGATAACCTTTTGTTTTTAAATCATGAATGAATGCTGAATTTATCAAGTTCTTTTTTTCACCTATTTCTTTTTCCGTGTTGATGGGTGTTGGTATGTGTATGCACATGTGTGTGTGTGTGTGTGTGTGCAGTTACATGTGTGTGAATGTATGTGGAGGCCTGAGGTTAAAGTCAGGAATCATCTTCTGTAGCTCTTTGAGCTTATTCTTTGACGCAGGAACTCTCAGTTCAACCAGAACCCAGCCGTATGGCTAGTCTCACTAGCCAGCTTGCTCTGTGGAACCCCTGGCTCCACCTTCCAAGGCTGGAATTCCTGGGAGGCGGCCAAGATCGCCTAGCATTTATGTAGTTTCATGGCAAGCACTTTAACCACTAAACCATCTTCCACCCCCATCTTTATTGATGGAGATAACCATGTGATTTTTCTTTATTAAGTCTGTTGACACAATGCATTATATTGATTTGGAAATGTTGAACCAACCCCTCAATCCTAAGATTAAACCCACCTCTCTTATGTTCTGTCATTCTGATATATTGCTGGGTTAGAGCACTATTATTTTTTGGTTGACATATATAAAGATTTATTTATTTCCATTTTATGTGTTAGTGTTTTACCTGCATGTATGTATATGCACCACAGGCCTGCTTGGTCCCCAGGGAAGTCAGAAAAGGGCATCGGATCACCTGGAGCTGGAGAGATGGATGTGTGCTGGGACTTGAGCTTGGGTCCTCTGCAAGAGCAGCAAGTGCTTTTAACTGCTCAGCCTGCTCTCTGGCCCATTGGCAGACGTTCTTGTTTTGAGATACATTGATCTGTGTTTTCTTTCTCTAGTGAAGTTGATTTGCAAATGATTTGGAAAATGTTTTCTGTTCTTATATATTCAAGAGATAATTACTTTTGATCATACATACCAAATTCCTTTAGTGTGTGGTAAAATTTAGCAGTAATTCCACAGGTTTTTCCTTGTTGAAATAGTTATTAACTACAAATTCTATTTAAGAAATTAGAGGACGGGCTGGCTAGATGGCTCAGCGGTTAAGAGCATTGCCTGCTCTTCCAAAGGTCCTGAGTTCAATTCCCAGCAACCACATGGTGGCTCACAGCCATCCGTAATGAGATCTGGTGCCTTCTTCTGGCCTATAGGCATACACGCAGACAGAATATTGTACACATAATAAATAATTATTTTAAAAAATTAGAGGACTATTAATGACGTCCTATTTCTTCTTGAGAGAGTTTTGTTTGTTTTGTTCAAAGAATTTGTCTACTTCACCTATATGAATGCGTTTATCAGATTTGGTTGTTCAGCGTTATCACACTGCATAGTTGTCTGGCAGGTCTCTTTCATGTCTTTTGTTGTTTGTTGGATTCTGGGTCTCACTGCGGCACCCAGACTAACCTTGAAATGTGTGATCCTCCTGCTTCAGCTCTCAGGTGCTCTACAGGCTGTGCCATCAGGCCAGGCTTTGTTTCAGCCTTGCTATTGGCAAATGTTTTCTCTGATCAGTTTAGTTTACTGATTTTCTTGGTCTTTTAAAAGAACTAGCTTCCCTTGCCAGGCAGTGCTGGCGCACATCTTTAATCCCGGCACTCAGAAGGCAGAGGCAGGCGGATCTCTGTGAGTTCAAGGCCAGCCTGGTCTACAAGAGCTAGTTCCAGGACAGCTAGAATTGTTACACAGAGAAACCCTGTCTCGAAAAACAAAACAAAACAAACAACAAAAAAAAGAAAAATAACAAAAAATTAGCTTTCCTTCCACTTTGTTAAGATTTCCTTGTTGTTTTCTCTATTTTAATTATTGACTTTATTGCTTTAATTTTCTGCTATATTTTTCTTTGCTTTTAGCTTTTTTAAAGATGGAAGCTTAGATCATGATTTTTAGGTATTTCTTTCATTTAAATATGACTTCAATGCCACTCCTAGACTATTATGAAAGCATCACAGAAATATTAATGTGTTGTATTCTTATTTTCTTTTTGCTAAAAATATTTTCTAATTTCTTTTGTGAGTTCATATTTGACCTAAGGATTATTTTTGCATATGTTGTTTAATTTCCAATGTTTTAAGAAATTTTCAAATATCTTTCTATAATCGATTTCCAGTTTAATTCCATTATTTTCAGAAAACTGGCTGTGTATAATATAAATCATTTGAAATATGTTATAGTTGGTTTTATGACCCATAATATAGTTTGGGTTGATAAACATTTACTTTTGACAATTAAGAAAATACTTTGAAATGAAGTGAAGATATCAATGTGAATTTTTCCAGAGCTACCTTGCCCAAAGTTCATATCAGGTTAAATAAAGTTGTTTGGAAAATTAACTTTACGGACTCCACAAGGTTCAGTGCTCAAGGATCGTGGAACAGGGCCAGGTCCAGTGGTAGTTAGTTAGAGTATGGCCCAGTATGCCAGGTGCTTAGGCCTAGGCAGGCAGTGAACCAGAAAGCCAGCGTGACTTCCAGCTGTGAGTTGTTTGTTTGGAGAGAAACTGGAGCAAAATATTCCAGAACTTTGAAAGGGAGACAAGCGGTTCCTGTCACCACAGGAAAGGATTCTGGGGATAGACTGCCAGGCAAAGGTTCTTTCAGCCGGCAAGTGCACAACTGGCTTTGATGGCAAAGTGTAACTAGGTTGGCGCTCTCGGGAAGCTGAGAGATGGCCTGGTACATGGAGTTTCTTCATTAACTGCAAAGACAGTGAGACCCTGTAGTTTGCCACTTGCAGTGGTCTTTTCTTTGCAGGGCTGCCCCTGGGAGAGCATACAGAGAATGGGGAATTTTGGTCATTTGAGGGAATAATAAACAGTGGAGCATCACATAGTAACAGAAAGAGCACGGGGTTTGGAAGCATACCAGAACTGCTTGCTACCTTCTTACCTGTGTCTGCCCCAAGCATGGCAATTACTGTTGCCTGGACAACAGCATCAACCATGTACAATAGCTGATGAACACTGGCTTCAAGACAGGTACTGTGCTAAGCATATTTTTGCACATGGTCTTTACAGTAGTAGCCTTGCGTAAGCATATGATAGACAATATTGTCCTGCGGATTCAGAGGAGACATAAGAGTCAGAGAGGAGGGCTAATCAGGAGACGTAGCTCACAGGCTGTGGAGTCAGTGTTAGAATGCTGGCAGTTTGATTCCAGAACCTTCCTTCCTTTTGCCGACAGTACCAATGCATAGGGGTAGATAGTAGGAGTTTTCAGCTGGCCTCAGTGTTGTATCATGTGTGATATAGCACAAACCTCCTTCCTTTGTTAGCCTTCCTGGGAAATGAGCCTTGCTGTTGCTCTTTCTTCTCATCCATGTGCAGCAGTCCCAGTGCATAGGAGAATCCACCTCCATTGAGTTAGACAAGATGCAGATGCTTTATCTGAGTGCTGATCCTAGGACCAAAACTAGTAGTATTTCCCCCAGTTTGGTTCTTGTAAGGAAGAGGGAGCCAGTAGCCAGGCAGGAAGTAGAGGTAGGATGATGAGAACAGGAGAATTCTGGGAAGAGGAAAGGATCAGTCTACAGTTGTTATCCAGATACAGAGGAAGCAAGATGAGAATGCCTCGCTGATAAAAGGTACCAAGCCATGTGGCTAACACAGACAAGAATTATGGGTTAATGTAAGTTACAAGAGTTACTAAGAAGCCTGAGCTAATAGGCCAACCAGTTTATAATTAATGTAGACCTCTGTGTGTTTCTTTGGGCCTGACCAGCTGTGGGATCAGACAGGACAGAAACCTCTGTCAACATTCCCTCACTTTTAGTGAACTTGGAAAGAAAATTGTTTTCAGGACACATAAAAATAATCCTTAGTCAATACCATGGGAACACTCACATCTCAAGTGTCCACGTTTTCTCTAATCTTCACATCAACTGTACAGGCGTTCCTCAGCTTTAGTAGTCACTAAACAGATCACAGCAGTTATCTGCTCTACAGTGGTTGCTTAGGCCTGAGATGCTGACCAGCATGTAGAGGGTTACTCTGCCACCTGGGGCTGAAGCAGGTTTCACACTTGGCTCTCCCTGGTTCTAAATGGAGTCAGAACACCTAAGAACATATTGGGAAGCTGCCTCTGTGCAGTTGGATTTTTTTATACTTTTGGTTCTTTTTACTCTTTAGGGGCCCATCACCTAGCTCCCAAATATCACACACAAAGACTTTTTCTTTTCTATAACTGCCCAGTCTTTGCTTGGCTTGTTTCTAGGCAGCTTTTCTTAACTTAAATTATCCACTTACCTTTTGCCTCTGGGCTTTTACCTTTCTCTATTTCTGTATATCTTATTTTCCTTCTTATTCCATGTCTGGCTAGGTAGCCTGGTCCTTCTTTTCTTGATCCTTCATCTTCTCCTCCCAGATCTCTCCTATTTATTCCCTCTGTCTGAAAGCCCCACCTATCCTTTCCCCTGCCTAGCTATTGGCCAGTCAGCTCTTTATTAGACCAATCAGGTGTTTTAGACAGACAAAGTAACAGAACTTCACAGATTTAAGCAAATGCAACACATCTTTGGATCATTAAACAAATGTTTCATAGCATAAACAAACGTAACACATCTTTAACCTTTGACCTTCAGAGCTGCGGACAGTGGAGCAGACTTGATGGTCCAATCTCAATGCAGCAGCTTGAAGAGTGCTACAGGCATAGTCCTCCTCACTAGTCCCTGCCAAAACACTACAGACCCAGGCAGGGCACACGTTTTTATTGTTCACTGGTATCTCCAAGGCTGGCGAATCAGTTTAAGGACTGGGAAAACATCGTAAGTTTAAAAGAGTTGAGTGTCTTTGACTTCACACATGAGCTCAGGCAACAAACCAGATATTTCACCCCCACCCCCCAAAAAACCACGACCTTAGTTCTTTTCATGAAGTATAGAAGCCTGTCCTTTCAATACGGCTCTTCTTCTCGGACAGCAGTTCTCAACCTGTGGGTTGTGACCCCTTTGGCAAACCTCTGTCTCCAAAAATATTTAGATTGTAATTCATAACAGTAGCATGAGTACAGTTATGAAGTAGTAGTTATGAAATAATATTATGGAACATGAGGAACTGTATTAAAAGACATTGTAGCATCAGGAAGGTTGAAGACCACTGTTGTAGGATCTTTACGGCTGCTGTGAGGACAAGCCTCTAGCAGCTCAGGGATTGAAGG
>JAQHUG010000070.1:3913441-3990655 GCA_028555095.1 Dicrostonyx torquatus | reverse complement strand
CTCTCTCTCTCTCTCTCTCTCTCTCTCTCTCTCTCTCTCTCTCTCAGTCTTTCTCTGTTATCTCATGACTTTATTTTTCCTTTACAGTTTATATAACCCAAACTAAATCTTTCAGGCAATATAAAAATTAAAACATGGTTACATTCTGTTTTTCAGGTAAATGATTATAATGAATACAGGTAAAAAAACATGTTTCCCATTTCCCTTATATAATTGAACATCCTATGTACTATAGATGAAAAACAAATTGTCCCAAGAAACCATATACATCCAAATCCAAGCAATTTGTTATAGATTAAAACAGTGTAAGCAAGCAAGGTATTTTTTTTCAACCAGTTCTTTTACTGGCAGACTGAATTTTCTGGTTTCAAAGAAAGGATCAATCATTTTATTAATTATCTCAAACGGTGATCTTGCAAGGAATCTTAAAAGAATCACAAATCTAAACTTTTATATATGAAAAACAATTAGTCAGCTCTACTTTAAATCCCATTTGTCATTAGTTCTTTATATCAGAGAGCTGAGGGCAGAAATGGGCACAAGGAATTCATCATCATCTTTTATCACCAAACAATTCTAGCAAGAAAGTCGCATCAGCTCATAATAATTGGGCTGCTTTGTTCTTGTTCCTTGACCTCGATGAGTCCTTCACTCAACTATGTGTCTTTTTAAACTTTAGATTCTTCCCTTAGGGTTTTCACCCCAAAATATTAACAAAAATATCTTAATCTAACCTTAAGTCATTTTTAAAGCTCTGTTTCAGTATTGATGCACACCACAGTCTGTGAACACATCTCTCAACATGAAGATTAAAAGAACTAGAGCTAACTCAGCTTCTGGGACTCAATTGTTTTTCTTAATCATTAACCTAAGCCACAGTCTATACACCTCCATAAGAGAAACTAGCTGTGTGACATTTCCTTGTTCTTATTTTCTGTGCTCTGCAGCGCCTGGTTTTTTCACGGGTGGGAGCGACACTTTAACAGTACAGCTTAAGAGGAAATCATCTTCCTAATCATCCACAGGTAAAAATGCCCAGTTGCATGAGCTATTTCTATGAGATCATCAGACTACATTACAGGCAGTGGGGATTTCCCCACACCCATTCACACCATGCCAGATACCAAAGAAAAATGGCAGCGGCAAACATGTAAAGACATAGCAGTAGCAACAGACTTTCTGAAGCCAAAGCCCTCGGGGCCTTGCCTATCCGAAATTCACTCATTAGAGCTTTGTATCCCAGCTGGCTGATCTCATGGACTTTAGTGGCCACCGGCTGACCTTTTCATTATTTCAAAAAATATTTATTTTTATGTGTATGTTTTGCCTGCATATATGTACGTACACCATGTGTGTGCCCGGTGCCCATGGAGAGCAGATGAAGGCATTAAATCCCCTGGGACTGGAGTTATGAATGTTTGTGAGTTACATAGTAGGGGCTGGGAATTGAACCTGGGTTCTCTGTGAGAGCAGCAAGTGGTATTTGAAAAAGATAGTAGGTAGTCAGACTACTAACTACCTACTATCTAACTAAAAACACCTACAATGTGCAGGGAGCAGAGGAAGCCCTGAGTAAGTGAAGTCCTGAGGAAATGTGTGTTGTTGACATGAGCCAATCATGTCCAATGTGAAAATGACAAAAGCCTCTCCCCACCAGGATAAGACTTGGAGTCAAATGGCCAAGCCTTCCTTCCCTTCTGGTCCATGTGTGGATGTGGACAACATGTGCAAAAATGTTCATCACAGCTTTCTAACTCCCACGCCCTGGTATTTATTTATGGCTTGAAGACTGCTTCTGTATAAAGACTGCTCCCACTGACATTGGCTAAACCTCTCTCCTTGATTAGGCTGACTACCATAAACCCTGCCTCCTTATTTATATGTATGTAGTAACCCCGCCTCCTTGTTTATGTGTATATAACAACTCTGCCTCCTTGTCCAATTGTATGCGGTAACCCTGCCTCACTATTTAACTCTACATAATACACACTGAGCTTCTGAGGGCAGCAGCTTCTTCATCCAGGAGCCCAGAGCACTGGAACTCAGTTTTTCCGTGTGTTCATGTGTCTGTCTTTTCTTTATTCCCTTGCTTTCCCACTCAGGTCCATTCCTGGGGCTGTGCTGGATCTGGCAATAATGCATGTAAGTTAATGTATAAATATACATAGTTTAAGTGAAACTTTCCCAATTGAGCTGGCAAGGCCTACCCTAAGATCTGTAGCCCACCTAACAAGAACCCCAACATCAGGCAAGAGAAGCCTACTTTTGTCTTGTTGCTCAGGATTGTCCAAGAGATTACAAAACATTACAGGCTATTGCTATCACTTTTGGCTGCCCTCAGAGATGGAAGGTAAGTGCCTATTGTTGAAGACACCATGCACTTTGAACATAGTGCCCAGAGCAAGTGAGCTGAATCTGACTTGAAAGTCACCTCCCTCAGGTCTAAGTTTGTGAATTAGAAGGGGCCTTGCAAGCTACCAAAGGTGGGAGGCAACCAACAGTCCTCTCTAGCTATGATTCCTATGAACCACAGCAATGTCCAGAATGGCACAACAGCACCAGGGCCCAGTAGTGGCACACATACTTTGGCAGCAACCAAGATCTCTCTCTAATTGGACTTAAATTAGACTGCTCAAAATGACTGCTAAATAAGGGGGAAATTATGCCTGGTACTGGAAACCTACACAACTATCCAGGCCTAGTGAAATCAGAGATCTTGGAGAAGAACCTATGACTGCTACTTTGCTAAAGCAGCATAAACTTAACTGCATCCTGAATATTTATCCTTATACCTAGAGATAAGTATTCCTACCTCTCATCAAGGAAACTCCTCTTTGCAATGGTTGAAGACCATTAAACAAAACCACAACCAATCAAAATGAAGAGTTGTGGAATCCAGTCCCAACTGACACATCTAACACAGAGTTTTTGCAGTTAAGGCTCAGGGATCTTTTTGGAAAAGGGATGTGTTCAGTTCCAAAGAAACACACAGAGGTCTACGTTAATTATAAACTGGTTGGCCTATTAGCTCAGGCTTCTTATTAGCTAATTCTTACATCTTAAATTGGCCCATTATTCTTGTCTGTGTTAGCCACGTGGCTTGGTACCTTTATCAGTGAGGTGTTCTCATCTTGCTTCCTCTGCATCTGGGTGATGACTGCAGACTGAGCTTTTCTCTTCCCAGAATTCTCCTGTTGTCATTTCCCTGCCTCAATTTCCTGCTTGGTCGCCCCACCTCTACTTCCTGCCTGGCTACTGGCCAATCAGCATTTTATTAAAACACAAGTGACAAATCTTTGCGAAGTACAAGACCATTGTCTCACAGCAGGAGTGGGGCTTAGAAAGATTGCAGAGCCAGGAGAACAGGATGCTTGCTATGAGATTATTTCCTAGAAATGTCAAAGAAACTACATCAATTGAGTCTTACCAACTTGGTGGCCTAAACAGGACCTGAGCCACATCAGTAAACATGCTAAAATCAAAGGGGGAAAGGCTCACAAGGCCTCAGTCCTACACAAAGAACTACAGGCAGTCAAGAAATGCTCAGAAGGCGAGAAATAGTCTTCCCCAGGGAGAGCACACTGTACAAAACCTGGACCCCAGAGTGTTATCTGCAACCCCAGTTGGAGTGAGGCAGGGAGAGAGGCAGATTCCCCTGAGATTCCAGTACTGGCCGGCCAGCCAAGCTAAAAAACTAGGAGCTCCTTGACCAATGAAAGATCCTGTCTCAAAAAATAAGGTCATGAACGACAGAGAAAGACACCAGATGCCAATCCCCATGCTCATGTACGTATGCACACACCATACACATGCATAAATATAGGCTGAGTAACTTTGTTGATACTCTTCATAACTGACTGACATTTTATTAATTTTAAGTTACATGTTAAGAGTATTAGGCCAGGTGGTGGTGGTGCTTGCCTTTAATCCCAGCACTTGGGAGACAGAGGCAGGTGGATCTCTGTGAGTTCAAGACCAACCTAGTAGACAGAATGAGTTCCAGGACAGCCAGAGCTGTTACACAGAGAAATCCTGTCTTGAAAAACTGGCAGAGGGGGAAAAAAGATAAAGAGTATTAGAGGTAGTAGAATATCTCTGATTCAAGATGACAATACAAAGAAGCAGAAAGCTGCAAAGATTGGCTTTAGACATTGCCATAAAGCTCACAGTGTTCACTTGTATCTTCACAAAAGATACTGTTGATGGAAAGTTTGGAAAGCAATTGTGTCTGCATTTGGCCCCTTTAAATTTCCAATGTTACAGGTCTTAGGAAGCAAATCCTCAAGGTCAGGTGACACGGTTATTACTTGCCAGGTGACATCATTCCCTTCACATTGTTTTAGGTGGTCCGCTAGCCCCTCTTTGGGGATCCTATTTAAAAGTGGTCCCACAAGGCAATCTGAGAAGCCAAATGTTGCCTCAAGGGATATTCTCATTAACATTTTGCGGCTCCAAGTTAGTCCAATTAGTTGTGTTGTTCTGTTGGGACTAGAACTGTCCAGAATCCATTCCCATTGGGTTCCAGTAGGAAGAGAATTGGAAGGAGAGAAACTCAATTGTGGGAGTTACCTTTAGGCGGGTTTCTTTCTACTCTCCCATAGCCAGCCTTATTTCCCACCTTCAGGACTATCAGCAGCTCCCCCTGCTCCAGGTCTGCTCCTTCTCCATAGACCCTCACTCCAGACTACAGAAGCTGCCATCAGCTAGGGTGTCAGCACGAATGTGGGGCTCTCAGAGGCCCTAGGCCTTGGCAATCCCTATCTCCACTATTCTGCATCTCTAGCCTGTTGGATGGACACTGCTTCCATTGTTACCAATTGTTACCTGTGTTTTCCTGCAGCTGCCCCGTGTTTCCCTGCAGTTGTTACCTGTTGCTTTCCCAGTTGCCATGCTATCCCACAGTTGCCACTGTTTTTCTGCAGTTGCTGTTACCCCAGTTATAACCCGTTATCAGGCAGCTGCTACCTGTATTATCTTTGTGCCCTTTTCTCCAGCTCTTTCATTGTGTAACAATTCTCTGTATTAGTACCCTCCTTGGAAAGTATCTAGTACATTTCTGCTTTTCTGCCTAGACTGATGTTTAGCTCAACCCATGTAGAAAATGTATCCATTTGACTCTGTTTCAGAACACTGGTGGGCATTTGTGCTTTCCATTTTACAGTGGCTTCTAAGCCCAAATAAAATTTTTCCTGAGTTAGACCTATGAACAAGTTACTTCCCGACAGTCACAGCGGTTATTCTACTGTAGCATATAATCTACCAAACATGCAGTTCCCGACAAAACATGCCAGGAATTTAGCTCCCAGGCAGGCAAGTGTTCTTGAGAAAAAAACGTGACACTGGTTCTAGCAGCTTCAGCAAGGGGTACACAGTTCATGGGATCCTATGAACTGTTCAGGGACCGTATCTATCCATTTTGAGTTTTCAGAGCCTATGGGTTGGGAAATAATTGTGCTCTAAAAAGTTTGACCATCAGTCAAACACTAACACCTAACATGGCAACTGTGGCATGTCCTGGCAGGCGCTTGATGGATGTGAGTCTACGTGAGTAGAGTCCATTTACTCTACTGTCTTTAAGTCATCACAAGACAATCAGAGAAGAAGACAATCCAGACAGATGTGAGAAACATAGCCAGGATGAACATCATGGATCCCTAATTCAGTGTTGCTTTCCAGCGTTTGCTACACATTACTGTTGCTGCAGTTCCTGGGCATGTGGGGTTGATTGAGCAAGGCACCTCTGCCACCTGTGGTGGGGGTATGCTGTTAAAGCACCCCTCAGCGGGGGTTATAGCAGCATCAGTCCAGAACCCATCTGTCCTCCTGCTTGGTGTACATATCCCTCCCTGTAGGACGGTCCTTGCAGATGCTGTCTTCTCCATAGCCAAGAGATAACACTCTTTGTATTAACACCTAACGGGTAAGGCGCCATTCCCTCAGTTATTCTCACCGTGGAACTTGGTTAGGATGAGGTCTCACCCACCTATGTGAACAGCCTGGCTGCTGCTATCAGGAAGGGATGATGATGCTCTACTAAAGAAAGGTGCTGACAGCAACACTGGCACCTGCACAGTGCCAGGTACTGTCAGGCTTTTTACATAAGTGTCTCATTTCTCATGTATTTTTGCTTACTATGGTGATTTCCAGTTCCACATACTTTCAGAAAAATGACATAATTTCAGTCTTGCATAAATATACAATAAGTAGACCTTTACTGTATACACACTGCACTTACCTGTTCATATGACAGACATGGGCTGAAGCTGTAACTTGGTTCTTGTCAATAGTGGCACAATGAACATGGATATTCTCATCAACTCTGTGATAAGCTGATTCTTTTGTATGTATACCCAGAGGCGATACAGCTCGACCACACAGTGGTTCTAACTTCAGTATTCTGAGGAAGCTCCACACTGACTTCTGGGAGGTTGCACTGTACTCCCATTAGTGGGATCTAAGGGTTTTTCCTGCAAACCTCTATAGCTTCTCACCAGCACTGGTTTTCATGACAGTCACATCAATCACAGAAGGCATGGAATCTCAAGGTAGTTCTCTCTCCCCAAGATTTGTCTATGAACGTTCTGCCTGCATGCATGTACATGTACCACCTGAGTGCCTACTGGATCCCATGGAACTGGGGTTACAGATGCTTGTGAGGCCCCATGTGGGAGCTGGGAATTAAACCCAGGTTCTAAGAGCAACAAGCATTCTTAATACCTGAGCCATCTCTCCAGCCCTCAAGGTAGTTTTGATTTGCCTTTCTCTGATTGACTGTGTTCATGCATTTGTTCGTATTCTTTTCTTGTTTGTCCACTTACTGACAGGATGCATTTTCTTGGCACTCGCGTTATGCACACTTCTAGATACTAATCCACTAGAGGGACAGCTAGCAAAGGTTTTCTTCCACTGTGTATTCGTCATTGCTTCCTCCAGGTGTGCAGAAGCTTAATTTCATGTGCTCCTAGAATCCTCTTCATAACGTCTTCTCTTTTGCCTGTATATCGAAGTATATTCCATTTTCCTTAGCAGTTTCAAAGATTCAGGTGTTAGTCCATTTTGAACATTTTTATTTTTAAATATTTTATGGTTTATTTAACTTTATGTGCATGAATGTAAAGGTGTCAGATCCCCTACAACTGGATCTTCAGACAGTTGTGAGCTGCCATGTGGGTGCTGGGAATTAAACCTGGGTCCTCTGGAAGAGCAGTCAGCGCTCTTATGCACTGAGCCATCTCTCCAGCCCAGAGGTTTTTTTTTTTTTTTTTGAGACAGGGTTTCTCTGTGGCTTTGAAACCTGTCCTGGAACTAGCTCTTGTAGACCAGGCTGGCCTCGAACTCAAGAGATCCACCTGCCTCTGCCTCCCGAGTGCTGGGATTAAAGGCATGCGCCACCACCGCCCAGCTTTTGAACATTTTTATAGGGCAAGGTAAGAGTCTAGCTTTATTCTGCATGTGTATGTCCTGATTTCTTAGTGGCATCTGTTGAAGAGGCTGTTGTTTCTCCAAACTATGCTTCTGGTACCAAAGCAAAAGAGCAGGTGACTGTAGCTGGGTGTGGCCAGTTCTATGAGAAATTTGAAGACATCTCAGTTTGAATTCCTTGCTGTTACCAACCCCTTTTTTTCTTTCATGCCAATGCCCTTGAAATTACTCTTTGGTACTTTTCCTATTAGAGTTTCAGTCTCCCCAATATTCATTACATTCCTTCTCTGTGTCTGTATGGGCATGCACATATCATGGTGTTGAACTTCACCACTTATGTTCTTTGACCTAGAATCTAATGCTGGGAATGTTTCTTGAAACATCACTGTTTTTCTGAAACAGAATCTCACTACATACAGAAAGGGCTGGCCAGAGCATGCATGATCTCCCTTGGCCTCCTGAGTGCTGGATTATACACCACCATGTCTGGTGAACTATGCAATTGTTTCGTTCTTTACTTTTTTTTTTTTTTTAAATCCTCTTGAGGTAGAATGTTGGGTCTTCTGAGCCATTTATTTTCTTAGCTTCTCATTAAAATTTTTTTCAAATTAAAATATAATTACATTTCACTTTCCCTTTTTCTTAACTTTTATTCTTCCATATTTACATTTATTTGCCAATTTATTTTCTGAGGAAAATTCGTAATTTTATATTCTAAATCTTCAACTTGAACTACTTATATTCTTTGCAAAAGTTCTTCCTGAAGTGTCTGCTTGTACTGGTTATGACACCACCTTCCGATGTTTCTACTGCCCCAGTGGCTTGTTTCTTCTAGAGCTCCCCCACTGCTTTTTTGGCTGTAAATCTTAACTGCTCATTTCTTTCACAGCACAGGACAGAAGACTGCTAGCTCAACACAGGACAGCTTCCATTTTTACTGTAATATTCTCCAGTCGCACAGCTTATTAGCAGGAGGCTTCTGACATCAGGCTCTTCCTCACGTCTCTTCTCTTGCAGTTATTTGCCTTCCACATCCTGTTAGGATGGCTGTGAGAAAAAAGGATGCTGTCTTTGATTTTCCATGATTTTGAAGGTTGTCTTCCTGCCATCTATTGCATGCAGCATTTCTCAGAGGACCCACTTACATATCCATTTGAATGTTACGGTGTGTGGGTGTGAGTGCATGTATGTGGAGGTCAAATGACAGCACTGTAGAGTCAGCTGCACATAGATGGGTGGTGGGGATGAAAATTAGGTAGGAATCAGGTTTATGTGGCAAGTGCTCCTATCCAGTGAGCATCCTGCTGGCCCTGACCCGCTAGGTGCATTGTCAAAGAACAAATCCTTTACAGTTCACTTGTGTAACATTTTATTACTTGTACATTGCATAGTGAGAAGAGCAGAGTCAGGAGACTCTTGGTCTGGCTCAAGAACTAACCAAGATGAAGTGGTTAAGTTGTTTAACTTGGTTAAACTCTTATTTCCTCATTGGAAAAATGGAGATGATAACATGTACTTTATAACTGCTAACGATGAGAGCGGTACATTGTTTTCCTGTCAAGTATCTGGTCAGACTATTTCTACAGTTTGCTACTACTAGTCCCCTGTTCATCACCTCAATGCTAACTGTTCTTAATAAACGCATTAAGATAGCTGGTACCAAAAGAACACATCAATTCTGGATACTAAGAGTTGCAAAAGAAAAACAAACTAAAAAATGGCCCTATCCTTTAATTTTAGTATAGTGGCTTTTTAAAAAATATAAAACCAACATCATTTTATCTATCCCACCAGAAATTGCAATTCCACTTAAAGTTTTTCTTTTTCTTAAACCTACTTGCAATGAACACCTATGTATGTGAAAACCCCAAGATTACACGTGCAATTACTTTGCAGTTTCCCCATTGGCATAATGTAAGTAAAATACATAATATGGGCAGTTAAATACTTTTCTCCCAAACATTAGGGATCATGATATATATGAAGATTAATTTCTTGTGCATTATCCCTAATGTAAAAAAGAAATCACAGGTATATTATACTGCTTGTCAAAAATATGGTAGTCACACTAGACATTACACATCCTGCCAAGGCTTTTAGTCCATCGTCGGTACTTCTGCACGAGCCCTTACAGCCATCTGCAGTGGCAATCACAAACTTCCTTTAAGGCAACCCTGCGTGAGACTGTGTCATAAAACACTTTGTTAGATGAAACTGCATGTGCTGACCACCAAACACATTGCCTGTAACTCCTCAAGTACGAGTATGTAAAGGTAAACAGGATTTTCACACATTATAAAAAGAATTCAGCTGCTCTGCAACCTTCCTTTGCTAAAAGTTAGAAACATTACACCACTCCAGCAAGAGATTAATAAATAAGGATTAAATATTCTATCTTACAAAAACATACAGAATGGCCAATGTCAAAGTGAAAGGCTTGTTCAACAACTTATCAAATTATGTTCACTAAGAAGGAGTAAGACCTGGTATAAAAGGACAGAATGCTCACTAACCTCTCTCTGAAAAAACAATCACATGAGTTATTTAAAAACCATGGCACCTTGTTACAAACATTGTGTTTTTAAAAGGACTGTGTTTCCTGGAACTAGAGGACTATTTGTCTCATAGCTTTTATTAAGCAAACTTGATATAACCACCACACAGTGGCAAGAGATTAACTAGCTGTTTCCAGCTACAGAAAATACTGAATTCTATCCTAATGTACAGATCGTTTGATATAAAACCCACAACAGCGAAGGCAACTCATACTGCAGTCTGTATTGAATTCCCTTAGCATGCGCTTGCTTTCAGAGGAGCATATTCATCTTCTTGTCACTTGGAATCCTTTCTGTTGCTCAGTAACTATTTTCATGCCCAGCCAAGATGTAGAGATTGCTGTGTGCTGTGGGGTTTTCTGTTGGTCTGCTTTCCAAAACAACCACCCTGAAACAAAACCAAGAAAAAGTGTAAGTGCTGAAAACAGGTTTTGGTGTTCACAGTGTCAAACCAGTATCTCACCAGCTTGCTTGTCATAAAATTACATAAAGTTCACAGAAATACAGCCAAAAGTTCTCACCATATTTTATAGCTTCAAACACAACTGAGTAGCAATTGTTTTAAACACAAATTATTGAAACAGTCGGATACAGTCTGACCTTATTCCAACTAAACTCCAATCCACTCACTTAGATATGCTCACAACAGGCGTGACAATGCCTTAGGAAATTATAACAACAGAAAGAAGGGCTAGAGAATAAACAGGACCCTAAAAGGTCATCTGAACTGCTCAGGGAGGGTCTTTGAAAAAAACTGTTTAAAACAAAGAATGGAAGTCGGGCGCAGGTGGCACACGCCTTTAATCCCAGCACTCCGGAGGCTGAGGCAGGCGGATCTCTATGAGTTTGAGGTCAGAGTGGTCTACAAGAGCTAGTTCCAGGACAGGCTCCAAAGCTACAGAGAAACCTTGTCTTGAAAAAACAAAACCAAACCCAAAACAACAGCAACAGAAAAAATCCAAACCCCCCCCCAAAAAAAAAGAAAGAAAAAGAAAATCAAAACAAAACAAAAAACAAAAAAACCCAAGAGCCATCCCATAGCATTTGAATTGTGAGGAGACGGTATAAGAATAAAATAAGGACTGGGTGGTGGTGGCACATGTATTTAATTCCAGCACTTGGGAGGCAGAGGCAGGTGCATCTGTGAGTTTCAGTCTGTGAGTTTGAGAACAGCCTGGTCCACAGAATGAGTCCCAGGGTAGGCTCCAAAGCTACACACAGAAATCCTGTCTTGTAAACCAAAACAAAACAACAAACAAACAAAAACCACACAGAGAAGGAAGTCTAGAAGGCAAATGGAGGAGATAGTAACACATATTGAATATTTTTGTAGCATGTGAATTTTATGCAACTGGCATATGACTTTCTGACAGCAATAAAAATAGACATTGTGCATTGTGGAAACATAGATGGAAAACAAAGTCACCAATCTGCCAGAGTTACCACTACAACTAAGGAAGCAGGCACAGGTACTTGCTGAGGACCCAGTTACCTAAGTTTCTTTCTTAGGAACTACATGACGGAACTGAAAGAATCAATTCCTGTAATTGTCCTCTGACCTCCACAAGAGTGTCATAGTGCACACACAGCCACGCTAACATGTTAAAAAAAAAAGAAAACAAAATATAAAAACTTAAAAGATAGTTAAGGAGTGAAGGGAAGGAGCGAGAAGCATCAGATATGAGGTGTCACCCTCTGCCAGCAGAATTCTCAAAATAATCACAGACCCGCACTGCACTGGCCAGGCCTTCCAGGGGAGGCAGCTCCAGCCCTGTTGCCTTCTGTTTTGGGGTCACATTACTTCCCAGGCAGCTGTCCCTGTGGCTTACCTTTCTTTCAGTAAGGTAGACATCATTTTTTAAAATTCCCCTTTCTCCTTCTAACCCCTTCAAAACCTTTAGAGACACTAACTCCCTATAATTAATACTGTCCTCCAGACCTAAGTTGAGCATTTTATGACATACAACTCACATCAGGAGGCTTACGTAATACTTGATAGAGAGCAACACACCATGAGGACACGAGGGAACTAAAGGGACGTGAGATCGTGTCATGGTTCCAGGGGTGTGAACACTATTATTACACGCTTTGTCTTGGCTGAATATAACTATCTCTCAAAGCACAACCCTTATCCTGAAAAGCCTGTGAAACGATTCACTCTCTCAATGCAAAAATCTAAGTTGATGAGCCCTCTAAGAATTCCGACCAGAACCCAACACAGGCTGCAGTGTGAACAGAGTGTGAACTTTGCTACTTCCACATAATTAAATCACTACAACCGATCGTTACCTGTCTGATCCCAATAAGCGGAAAACTCTTGTCTCATCTGAAATTTCCTGGGTGACCTACGGCAGAAAATACCCATCAGTAACACTGTAGCCTTGACACTGCTTACATAGTCCTGTAGCAGTAGCTTAGACACAGCAATGAAAGAGAAGGAACAATACAGCTCACCAAATCAAACATGTCTCAGCAAGCTAGTTTCTGACGGTCCATGAGTAGAAACGGCCCGATGTTCACAGAGCACCTAGTCTCTACAGCTACTTCCCTTAGGAACTCTGTGAGATTTGCTTCTGAGTTCTTCCATTAGGCACAAGGTCATTGAAGTCTTACTTTACAGTGAGGTGCTATGGGGGCACCCTGTTATTCATTCCCAAGGGCCAGGCTGCCACCCCGTGTTAGATGACCCCTTCTGCTGTCTGCAAAAGCTGCTTCACTAAGCACGAGCACTCCCCAAGGAGCGGGGAGAGTGGGTGTGACCTTTCTATCCAGGAAGGGCAGCCTCAGTGCCAAGGACTCACTTTCCCCTCTAAAGGAGCTGCTCTGAGGTGAGCTCTACCACGCCTTGGCGCTCTTACTGGCTGAACCCTGCTGTGCAGTGGATGTCCACTGGTACGAACATGCTTTTGATGCACGCCCTCTTTCTGTGTTTCTCGCCATATCACTTGTTTTCTAGAATCTATTCCTAGGTAAACCACTCTACTTGGTTGTGATCTTGGGGCTGGCCCTTGGAGGGACTCAAACTAAGTGGCTATGATTAGTGTACAACAGTCTATTAACAGGAGTTTGTAGTCTATCTGGAAAGACAGATTGAACGTCAGTCTGCAAACAAGTTTGGCACTATCTACTCTAGGGAGCTAATTTTCATGGTATGAAGCTGAAGTACTCTAATTACCGTGGAATGTTACTTTATGGCAGAGGCTTCTATCAAAGGGTGAGAGCCCCAGCAGAAAGACAGAGGGGCAGAGCAGAGCTCAAGTGAGACAGATGCATTAAAAGGGGCAGCAGCACAGCTGGGCATGTGAGTTAGCAGAGAACGCATTCCTAGAATGTGAGAGGCCCTGGGTTTGAGTTCTCAAAGATGGAAACGACACAATGAAAACAGCGTTTAAGAACAGTTGGTACGGCTGGGCGTGGTGGCATGCTGGCAGTACACATAAACTCTAGGGAAAGCTTGTCCTGAAAAAGCACACCTGGTGATATTTAGTTACCTGGGTCAGTAAATAACCAGCACATCCAAAGACCACTGGTTTATACCACCTTTTCTTGGAAGTAGAACTATCTATTTACATATAAATATGGGGAGAGATGAACTAAACTCTAATACAGAAGAGTCCATGCTTCTGGTAGCGTCACAGATTTATGAGCCTTTAGCATAGAAAACTCAGAGCTGGAAAACGCTTCCATCAGAGTGGAATTCCTCCCTTGGGGTGGAAGCCAACCCCATCTCCTGCAGTTAGGATCCTAAAAGTGCCACTGAAGCCATTTAACCAGTCACGTGGCATGCAGAGTGCCTACTCTTTGCATCTTTTTAGATCCACGCTCTGCCATTTAACCAGTCACGTGGCATGCAGAGTGCCTACTCTCTGGATCTTTTCAGCTTTAAATGTGCTAATATTTGTGAACTGCCTGGAACATAGTACGTCTTATACGTTATTTATAACAACATTTTGGAGTTCCCTGTGGCTACTTGGGTATTTAAAAGAAAACTCTAAAAGTGAACCTAAGAGAGGGGAGAAGGCTGACTTGCATTCTGCCGCTTCATGCATTAAAGGCACTAAACAAAGCAATGTGACTCAGACAGGAAATGCCTAAATTGGACATCTCACCATTAAAAATCTTGTGTCAATGGAGATAATCTGAGAAAACTTACCTCATCTGATTTGAAGCTTTTACCCTGCATCCCGTGTTTCCAGAAAGCCAGCACACTGTCTTGAAGGCACACTGAAAAAGGCGAGCAGGAAATGAGAAGGAAGCACAGAGCTCCACACTACAGAGTCTCCTCAACTGCTTTTATTAAAAATTTTTATAAAATTAAAAAATAAACATGCTTCATAACCCAGAATCTAATCACACATTGCATATTATGATCTCAGTCAATTGCTAAATAAATATCTTTAAAAAAAAAAAGATTTATTTTTGGGCTGGAGAGATGGCTCAGTGGTTAAGAGCACTCACTGGCTGCTCTCCCAGAGGTCCTGGGTTCAATTCCCAATGCCCATATGGCAGCTCACAGCTGTCTATAATTCCTGTGCCAGGGGATCTGATCCCTCACAGACATGCTGTAGCAAAACACCAATGTACATAAAATAAAGATAAATAAATTTTAAAAAGATTTATTTTCATTACTTTTAATTACATGTAGGCATGCATGTGTATGGTGTATGCATGTGCCTGCAAGTCCTGAAGAGACTAGCGGCAAAGGAGCTCCCTGGGGCTGGAGCTACAGGTGGTTTTGAATACACGGATGCTGGGATCAAACCCTGTTTGCAGTCTGCGCTCTTAAACACTGAGCCATCTTTCTGGCCCCTCTCTAACTCTTTTTAATAAATGATAACATAAGGCTTTTCAAGCGCTCAGGGCAAAATTCTATTGTCTAGACCATTACTGCTCAACATTTTTTTTGTGACTAAGACGTGTCTAAATTCAAGTAATTTACTGAGACAGTTAAGCAGCCTTCAAAGATGTATGTCACAGGCATTCTTCCAACATGGGCTGACTTCTGATAAGCTGGATATTGGCATACTAATTTCTCTTCCATATGCTCTATCTTCTATTTTAAGTTATCAAAACAATAAAAACATGCAGTTAAGCTTTTGGATTTAAAAGAAGTTATTCAAGCAGTTATTAAGCAAGAAGTTTATGTTCTTAGTTTTCATTTTATAAAATTAAAAAATAAACATGCTTCATAACCCAGAATCTAATCACACATTAAATATTTTGATCTCAGTCAATTGCAAAATAAATATCTTAGTATTTTACTGACTATTCTAATGAATAGAATTAGAAAAACACAAACATTAATAAACATAATGGTGAAAAAAAGACTACTGTCTTTTTCTTTTCTTTTTTCTTGTGCTAGTGAGCGTATCCAGGGTTAGTGCATGCCAGAGAAGCATGGATTTCTTATTAGAGTAATAAGGGCATGGTTACTGTAAGAATGTCTGGGACATAATTCAACTTAATAAAAACAGAATTATTTGACGATGACAGATCACATGTGTTTCACTAGTTGTGAAACTGAAGAACCCAGTTACTTGTCTTATTTTGAGATATGATTTAAAAGGATTTAAAGAGATGATTTCAGGATCCTTGTAACCCTTTCAAGATTTATTTGAATGAGGTGATGGCAATCTAGGAGATAACTTTCGTACAATTAAAACTCTCCAAATAATGTGACACAGGACTTGGGATCTAGGCCAGATTCCTGCTTGAGACTGTTCTGTGCTAGGAGCTGACGCACCGTACCTAGTGTATAGCGGAGTAAGGAGGAAGCAAGCTTCCACCGTCCCTTCTGTCTGGCCTACATTTCCATCACAAGCAAGGTATAGCTTCATGAGCTGTCCCACGAAAGCACAACAGCTTATTTTTGGTACTAGGATAGTGCCAGGGTCCTCAAGTACTTTACTACTGAGCTACGTCCTGTGCCCCTTACCCTCTAGGCTACAGCAAATTCTAGCTTAATGAGAAACTCAGGACAGAATCTTTTTTAGGCAGGCGGAGTGTTCGAGACAGGGTTTTTCTGTGTAAAAGTTCTGGCTGTCTTGGAACTAGCTCTTGTAGATTAGTCTGGCCTTGAACTCACAGAGATCCTCTTGCCTCTGCCTCCTGAGTGCTGGGATTAAAGGCATATGCCATGACCACTTGGCTATTTTTTTTTTAAAACAAACCTAGAATGTTTTTAACTAGTTAAAAACAATTTTAAAAGCCATATACAGGTAATTATATGATATGATATGATATGTGTGTGTGTGTCCTTTTCTTTAATGGTAGAATCATATAATCAATTGTCTAAAATATTTGGATCTATAATATTTTTTTCTCACAAATTCTATTTCCCTTGGGGAAAATGCTGACATACCAGTAAAAAAGATGGAAGTGGAATTATAATTAATTATTTGTTGTTTGAGACAGGGTCTCACTCTACAGTCTTGCTTGGAACTAGATCAGGTTAGCCTCAAACTCAGAAACCTGCCTGTTTCTTCCCAAAGTGCTAGGGTTTAAAAGTGTGCACCGCTGCACCCAACCCTATAATGCTTAAAAGAAAAAATCATAAAATTAATGAGTAAGCTGAAATAAAATACTAATAAGGAAACAAATTAAAATGACACATTCTTTTCTATAGCCTCAGGGAAACTTATTGTTTATTTATATTTTATTTAAAGATTTATTTTTATTCTGCGTATATGATGTTTTGCGTGCATTCATGGATGTGTGCTTCATGTATGTGTATTTGTTGATACCCAGGTACTGGTGCTATGGATGGTTATAAACTACCATATGAGTGCAGAGAATCGAACCTCAGTCCTCTGCAGAAGTAACAAGTGCTCCTGAGTGCTGAGCCATCTCTCCAGCCCTGAGATTTACTTGTTTTTATTTTATGTGTCTGGGTGTTTTGCCTGCATGCATGCCCGTGTATCATCACGTGTGTGCAGGGCCTGTGGAGGAAAAGGGAACCGGAACCCCTGAAACTGAAGTTATAGATGGGTGTGAGCTGCCATGTGGTCCCTAGAATTGAACCCAGGTCTTCTGGAAGCTCTTCAGGGCTGTCAGGCTTAGAGGCATCACTTCAGCCCCCAAAGTTACTATTTTTATAGAAACATATCTAAAACAGTAACCATCAACACACAGAACTAGACAGCAGTGATAAAGAATTACAGGGGACCTAACAGAATGGTCACTTTACACAAGCACCTTCATGACTTGGAATGAGTTGGGAAAAGCATAATTCACTTGGCACAACCATGTGCATACTTAAGTAATGAGCATACTTAAAAATCAACACCCAGGAAACAAGGACACAGGCAAGACCAGTGCTGTCCACTATGGTATCAACCAGTATTTTTATTTATGTAAAAAGTCATATCAAAAGGGGACCATGATCAGAGTGAATTATATGTATGAAACTGACAGAAAAAAAACCAAAATGAAATTAGTTGAAAATTTAGAAAGTATATTGTGGCACTCGCCACATGAACTAGTGCATACAGTAACAGTGTTTCTGTCAGCTCAGAGCTACGAGACAGGTGCTGGTCTATACAACCCTCAGGAGAGAACAAGCAAAGTCCCCAGATATCCGAGTCAGTAGCAGAAAAGGACTTACCTACAGATTCAATGCGGAAGTCGAAACTCAGCTCAGAGGCCAGCTTCTTACTTGACTTTAATTTTCCTTGCAAATTTACAATTTTTACAAATTCTTAAAAGAAATTTAAAAAAAAGGTCAAGACCAGAAATGAAAATTTTCTAAAATAAATGTAATGTATTTTGTATGGGTAACAAATAATATTCTTAATAAAGTTAAAGATTTACTTTGATTGGGATATGCCTAGTAGAAAATAGGAATTAATGTTTTAAAAGATACACAATTACAGAGATGTTTATTTAGTAAGCGGGACTTTTGCTAATTTTAAAATTAAATAGACATACTGAACATCAATATCTTCATTTTTTATAAGTGGCTACTTTGATGCTCAAATAGTTAGCGATGAGTTGTAATGTTTTGCCTTCACAAATCCCACAGTATCTGCCAAGTAGTAATTGCAGCAATTCCCGCCTGCCACAAGAGTTCCAGTCTGCCAGCGCACACTGGGCCAGCAGCAGCACTGCCAAGGGCAGGGAGCTCTGGATGGCGGCATGCAGATACGGCCTCTTTCACTCCTGCTCTCTGTCCTGTTCCCAATCTCTTCACATTAGCTCAAGCAGACTTGGAAAGCACCCTTTGCTTCTCAACTGTCCATTCCCACGATTTGAGATTACAAGCCTGTCTCCACTGCTGTCTGCAAAAACCAACTGACAGGTCACAGAGTTGGGAAGACATTTCCCAAGACTACTTCTTTAACAACAGAAATTGGTTTAGTCTGGAAACACAGTCTTGCAGATCAATGTGTTCTTAAAGCTGTGTTAAAATATATGACACTACGATAAGGACTAAGCATGAGATCTTCCTTGGATCACTCACAAATGTGCAGGGGCTTAGCATGATAGCCTCAGCCCTCTTGATTCTTCTTATGCTTATTTGGTTGATGACAAAATTTGTATCTATTCGGATAAAAATACTGACACAATTTCCTTACAGGCAACTTTATAACACTAATTTTACTAGCGTTCAGAGTCAAGTCCCTAACCAAGGACGCAGCGAGTGAAGCCCTGCAGGCTTGGTTCACTCCGCTGTCGTATTAGATGACCTTGCACACACAGGTAGTTCAGCCACTAAAAGCAAGCTAGAAATATACTAATTATAGTAAATATAGCCACGATTCAAACATAATCCCAAGACTGCGTACAGTTCATCCTGCAGTACTTACTGCACAGAGATGAGTTTTAAGAACCATAGTGTCTTCATCAGCAATATCAAAGGAACACTGCTGCTAAGTTGTTTGTTTCCCGCCTCCCCTGCTTATGCGAGGCCACACTTCCACTACTAACAGCTCTCCTGCATCAAACGGCCAGGGTCAGCAGGTGGAGCGTCAAAGGCCTGAGTACATAAGAACTGACAAGCCTCCAAAAGTTCATGGGAAGTGATTCTGTGCTCACAGTCTACTGTAACCTTCTCCTCTCGATACTACAGTTTACCCAGCAATTTCCTAAGATGTGGGAGAGTGCTAATGTCCCACGAGAGCCAAGTGTAAGGATGGCACCAAGGGGCGGAACTGAGTCTCTCGCTGCAGTGACTTTAGCTGCTTTGTCAATACAGTCAGGCCACTTACAGAGGAGGAGCCTCAATGGCAGTGTCAATTCCATTAAATGGGCTGCTTTATGAAGTAGTTCACTCAAAACAAACTTGAAAATAATACTCACTGTCTAAACACACCAGAACAGTATCTCTCTCCAACTGCGTCACATGAATGGAATCCAGCTGTTGGCTGCCTAAGAGGGGAAATGTTACAGTTAACACCATGTTTCAGTAAGCCAGGGCTTAGAAAACGAGCAGCCTGACCCTCATGATTTGTTCTTTGAAATATGGTGCAAAATGCATTTTGTTAGGTTATCTTTAGGAAAAAAAAAGGGTGAACATCAGCTTAGGAGAACACATATCAGCTCTAACCTGGATAAATGGAGCTAAAAAACCGCAGTATTGCTTAATTACAACTTTTGTTCTGGAAAGGTGGGCTATAGTGACGATGCCGATGAGGGCGAATATGGGGAAGGGAAGGAAAAATGCACACATCGGTTAGCTTTTGCTCTACACTCAGGAGAGATGAAATAGGTCAGGTCCAAAGGAAACTTCACTTCCCCAAACCTCAAAAGGCAATCACAGGAAACATGCACCCAACTGCAGAAGCCATTAGGCTGAACAGGGAAAGAGGGAAAGGTGAGATACAGGGGCAAGTGGCTTGCTTCTTTACCACAGGAGACTATGGCTTGGTCCATACAGGGTGTTCACAGTTCAGGGCATGCCAGCTTGTTCAATTTTCAGGAAATCTGTGGGCTACATGTCATCAGGCTGTTTGTTTGAAACCAACTATGATGGTAGTTTTACTCTTTGGATAACCACAACCAGTGGCTGCACCCAAAGGTCATGCTGTGAAACCAGGACATCTCTGGGTCATATTGATTTTCCTTTGTAACGTATGAGATTAAACATAGTCCTTGTGCATGCTTGTGACAGACACTCCCATGGAGCTATGTCCCAGTCTTATTCTGAAAGTGACATTAAGGTGGGGTGGATGTTAAGCTTTCCTACTTGGCATGGTTAATGAGTTCTCAGAACTCAGTCTGCAAATTATCAAAAGCCAAGGTGCACCAAATGCAATGCTGTAACAGACGCTCTCTCAGTGCAGTGAGGGCTGTGACAGTCGTCCTCTGAGTGTAGTGAGGGCTGTGACAGACACTCTCTCAGTGTAATGAGCGCTGCTGTAACGGACATCCTCTGAGTGCAGTAAGGGCTGTGACAGTCGTCCTCTGAGTGCAGTGAGGGCTGTGACAGTCATCCTCTGAGTGTAGTGAGGGCTGTGACAGATGCTCTCTCAGTGTAATGAGGGCTGTAACGGACATCCTCTGAGTGCAGTGAGGGCTGTGACAGTTGCCCTCGGAGTGTAGCGAGGGCTGTGACAGTTGTCCTCTGAGTGTAGTGAGGGCTGTGACAGATGCTCTCAGTGTAGTGAGGGCTGTGACAACAGTCATCCTCTGAGTGTAGTGAGGGCTGTGACAGTTGTTCTCTGAGTGTAGTGAGGGCTGTGACAGTTGTCCTCTGAGTGTAGTGAGGGCTGTGACAGTTGTCCTCTGAGTTTAGTGAGGGCTGTGACAGACACTCTCTCAGTGTAATGAGGGCTGTAACAGACATCCTCTGAGTGCAGTGAGGGCTGTAATGTTGTGTAAGAAAGCTACCACGAACTGCTTCAATTCTGCTTAAAATCATAGTTGACACACGACAAAATGATACAACAAACAGGCAAATGAGGGTCCACACTCATTTCATATAGCCCAGATTTGAAATATAAATTCTCCCAAATCCTCTCTGCTAGTGCTTTTAAAACAGACATGTAATTGTCATTAACCAGTTACCTGTTACCCTGGGGTTAGAGAACAACAGAAATGTTCCTCCTGCCCAACCAGAGCCCCAGACTGTCAATCATCTTTCCCCATTCCCCCACGTCTGTGGATTTCCTAGCTCTGCAGCTGAATCCCATGTGACTTTCAGTGTCTCCAGAAGAGAATACATGACACCTGTCCCTTGACATTTCCCTTGTTCCTATGTCCTCATTCTTGTAGCCCAGGATGGCCTGGCGCATTATCCTCACATCTTCACCTCCTAAGTGCAGAAACTACAGGCATGTGCCATCACACCCAACACAGGTTCACACTTGCAATGGCTGAGCAATACTTCAGTGTAGACGAATCACATTTTCTTTACTGACCCATCAGCTGAAATCAATCTAGGGGGATTCTAAGTCTTGGTTATTCTGGAGAATACTGCAATAAATCCAGCACACTAATTTTATTTTCTCTGGAAAGGGGTACACACCCAGTAGCGGAACTACTGGGTGGTGTGGCAGTTCTATTTATGGCCCTTGAATCCCCCTCCCCAAACTGTTTCCATAATGGCTGCACTAGCTGAAGCCCCGTCAGCAGCTCCTCCCTGCATCCTCACAGAAGTTTGCTACTGCTCTGTCTTGGATGGTATCTCATGACATTACTGACTTGCAGTTCCCTGTTGGCTAGTGGCACTGGGTATTGTTTTCATTTGACTGATTTTTCCTAACTTGAACTATGAGAAAAGCTTCCAGAGCTTTCACTGAAATATGTGTAATAAACTCCTAGATTAACCAGTCCAGGAAAGAACATTGAATATTCTAATGGAAAAGCTTGAAGGCCACTTCAGAAACTTCTATCCATGTCTGCAGAGCTCCCACCGATTCAAATAGGGGTGGGATGGGGCGGGGGGAGGATAGGATAAACAGGACAGGGATAAAAGGGAACTTTCCTTGCTTGAGATACATACCTCTTTATTTAGTAAGCCCAAAGACAAACTAGTAACAATTCAGACTTGAAATTAAAGAAAAAAAAAGTTTAATTTCTGTGTGTGAGTTTTTGCCTGTATGTGTGTCTGTTACTGATGTGGGAGTGTTCTCCTGTATTTTGTATTATTCTTATTGGTTGAATAAAGAGCTGCCTGGCTTATAAGATAGGTCAGCCCTTAGGTGGACGGAGTAGACAGAACGGAAGTTCTGAGGAGAAGAAGGAAAGTGAGCCAGTCGCCATGAGGCCCCCGTAGCAGAAGGAAGTTCAGTCCGGTAAGTCACCCACCTCGTGGTGACATACAGACTTTTATAATGGGTTAGTTTATGAGGTGAGGGCTAGCCGGGAAAAGGCTAGAGATAACGGGCAAGGCAGTATTTAAATGAATCCAGTTTGTCATGTGGTTATTTCGGGTACAGGCGACCAGCGGCGGCTGGGGAATATAAACCGCACACCTCTCCCCTTATTACATGTTACCACATGCACTGCCCATGGAAGCCAGAAGAGGGCATCAGATCCCCTGGAACTAGAGGTGTGAGCCATCTTGTAGGTGCTGGGAATTGAATCTGGACCCTTTGTAAGAGCAGCCAGCTCCTAACCATTGAGACATCTTTCCAACCCTGTCAAGAATATTTAAAATGTCCTAAGTAAAATAAATGTGTATAAAACTTTCTTGGGCTAGGGGCCAATGAGATGCCTGAGTCAGGCAATTCCTAGCACCTACATTGTGTGTGGGGAAAACTCACTCCCATGAACATGTGTTCCACCTACATTAAAAAAAAAAAGTCTTTAGGCAAATGGAGACCACAAACTACATGGAGGGTAATTTCTTGGGCTTATGTGAAAAATTATGCTTGCATTTTTATTAGGAGCCCACAATGACTGAAATGAAGTCTTCAGCATCGAGTACAGCAAACGCATAAAGTGAAAACCACTTACCCGCACCAATTTCTGTAAACCAGGAAGATGCAGAATTCAAGTTGATTGTCTCAAACTGAACTACTTGGTTTGACTCTGTGCCTTTGCTGATAGCTACACAAACCATCGGGTACTCCTGCTCTGGTATCACCAGCATTTCAAACACATTCAATGGACTTGGTAAAGGAAAATCAAAATGCTGCAACAAAAAAACAAGAGGAAAAAGAAATGTAACAATCTTCCCTTCATAGGCGTTAGTGAAGTCAGCTGAGAGGGTGGGAGCCACCCTGCCTCAGTCTATACAAGTTCACCTTAGGGAACTGGCCATACTAATGTCTGTGGCTAGGATGATTCCAGAAGCTTTGAAGTAACAGTAAGCTACAGAGAAGATATTACTAAGAACATAACACACACACACACACACACACACACACACACACACACACACAAGTCGCACCAACTCTGAAGGCTGTCCCTAACAGCAGTAACTACAGCCTCAGCCTGCTGTAGTTACACACAGTGCTTTGTCAAGAAGGAAGATGTAAGAAAGCTCCATGTACCTTTATCAACATGAATTTCTGCATCGGTTCATACCACTGAAGCAGGACAATTCCAGACTGCAAAGCTCCGCAGAGGTATTTATGTCCCGTGTAAGGGTTTCTAACTGAAAAGAAAGAAAAAGGAAAAAAATAAAATAAGAATCCTACCCACATGCACAACACTGAATGCTTCTGTGAGAAAACAGTTTAGCTCAGTGAAGCTGAACTACATCCACCTAAAAGCTAAGAGGCCTTTCTTTCTTTTCTTTTAAGACAACATAGCTCTGGGTGGTCTGGAACTCACTCTGTAGACCAGGCTGGGATCGAACTCAGAGATCCACCTGCCTCTGCCTCCTGAGTGCTGGGATTATAGATGTGCATCCCTTCGCATGGTTCAAGTTATTTTTCTTTATGAAGACAGATGCTGGTGTGAGGAAGAGCCAACGATTGGACATTTGAATCAACACCTGACAGGCAATGCTGTGTGAACTGTCACACAGTCACACCATAAAGGGACAAGACTGGTGCCCACTACTGCAGCAGTGCCATGCCTCGCCTGCAGTCCTGCATCTGCCTCATGCTCTTGTCACACAGCTGACTTTAGCCTATATTCGCCCGTGTAATCATGACCACGAGCATCACTCCTGTCAGTGAGAATGTGAGTTGGTCTGGCCAATCTTTTACTGTGAGAGTGGTTTGGGGTTAATCCAGACATGAGAGGTGAGGATGGTTTGTGTGGATGATGCTATTCCACAGCTGGCCAAACTCTTATGCTGACTTTTCACCTAACTTATACTAGGAGACTCCTCAGGTAATTCTAAAGATACTAAAAGCTGTAGCCATCTAGCGTGAGAAGGAGCATTCACTCACCTATGCAGCACTTATGGCAGCCTTTTGTATCAGGGATCTTTGTTGTTAAGGCGAACTTTCTGAAAATATATGACAATATGAATGAATTCTAGTGTGGCTTCCATATGGTGACATATGAACGAGCTGTATCAGAATCAGACAGGAAGGGACTTTAAAAATAAACCACCTTGGACTCCGACTTTGGACTAATTTTAGACTGGTTCTATAGGGTGAATAATTTGTTATATAACTCCTGTAAGTGCTTTTTATGCAGGAAGCATGAAGTATTTCCAGTCTGGATCACAGGGAGTTGTTTCACCAGACAAGGAACACAGGCAGCTTAAAAATAAGTCACAAACACCCTCACCCTCCAGGATCAAAACGGTATTTTGTACCTTGGTAGAATGCGGTCAGGAAACCTATGAGTTTGGATGTGGGCAGCTAATCCTGGTTTTTTGGCTTGTTCAAACAAAGCAATAAGATTATGAGAGTAGAGTTGAAAGGTTTTTCCTGTAAAAGAGAAAGAAGTTACTTTTACTAGAATCAATTTCAGAAGAAAAAAAAAAAGACAATTTTCAAGAATTAGAAAATGTAATTAGCTGGGTGTGGTGGTACACGTTTTTAGTCCCAGGAATCAGGATGCAGAACTGCTGAGTTCAAGGCCAGACTGGTTTACATAGTGAGTTCCAGGACAGGCAGAGCTACATAGTGAGACCCTGTCTCAAAAACACCAAAAAGAAAAAATATACAATTACCTTCTAAAATGATGAGTCCGGTAATGTTCAAGGATCAAGCAAAACATGTAAAAACACAACAAACAGACCTAGTTAATATTGTTTTGAATGTAATGGGTAAAATTACTTTTAAGCAAGTAGACCATTCTGTTTAGGTATATTCTGACAAACAGGTGACCCGGGAAGAACAAATGCAAACCTGTTTGATGCTTGTGAAGAAAGAGACACTGTTAAACATCTGTGCACACGTGTGCTACAAATAGTTACAGGAGTACACACAAAACAGAATCCTGTAACACTGAGATTATCTCTTTGGGACAGATCTATCCATCAATAATCCATAAAATTACCTTCAATTAATTGTGAACAATTTTTAAATGCATAGATTATAATACCAGGAAAAGAGAAATGTCAGTATTATAAGCCCTAGTATAGTAAGGAACAACCAATGCACATCCAATTGTAGCTGTGTGGTAGCAGGAGAGACATGCAGATATCCTCCGATTCCTCACAAACGGTGAGACAGAGCAACAAGCAGGAACACACCACACAGGACATTTTATCCTCACCACAGTTTGTTTTCTCAGAATGGACACTCTGGCCAACACAGTATCTTTCTTTTCTCTCCACTTCTCCATACTCACTGTCTCTGATACCTACACTCTTTCTGTTTTAGGAGTAACTCTAACTACACTACAGAAATGAGCTAATCATAAACTATTTCCCACCATCCCATTTTAGTTCATGAAACTATAAGGAGTACTATGTGTGGTTTTAAAGCTGTGCCTGAAAGACAGCTATGTCTAATGATAAAAGTAGCAAGAGTTAAAAGTTATTCTACATCCAAATCCAGAATCACTGCTCAGATGTGCAGTGGGAGGCTTCGTCTGAGAGGAAGTTACCGCAAAGGTCTTCCAGGCCTTTGGGCTCATGGAGATAAAGCAGAAGACAAAGGGTGGGTCCCTTTCACCAAGCTGGACTGCCTGCTCAAGGACATGAAGATCAAATCCCTGGAGGACCATCTGCCTCTCCCTGCCATCAAGGAATCTGTGACACTGACTTTTCTTGGAGCATTCCTAAGGAATGAGGTTCTAAAGATCATGCCGGCGCAGAAGCAGACTCACTGAAGTGTGCCAGCTTCAAGGTTTTTGTTGCTACTGGGGACTACAATAGCCACGTTGGTCATTGTGTAAAGTGCTCCAAGGCAGTAGCCACTACCATCTGAGGGGTCATCATCCTGGATAAGCTTACACTGTCCCTGTCTAGAGAGACTACTGGGGGCACAAGACAGGCAAACCCCACACCATCTCATGCAAGTGACAGGTCACTGTTGCTCTGTGCTGGTGTGCTTGCTTCATCCCTGTTCCCAGAGGCCCTGGCATCATCGCTGCTCCTGTGCCCAAGATGCTGCTGCTGCTGGCCAGTATTGTTGACTGTTGCACATCAGCCAGGGGCTGCATGCCACCCTGGGCAACTTCACCTTTGATGCCATCTCCAAGACCTACAGCTACTTGACCACAGCTAGAAAGAGACCGTTCACCAGGTCTCCTTATCAGGAATTCATTAACCATCGTGTGAAAACTCAGAGGACCCAGGCTCCAGCTATGGCTACCATAGAGGGGGGGGTTTTACACCAGAAAAAGAAACTGAATTAAGCCTGTTAAAAAAATTCAGAAGTCATCCAAATAGAATTGGGTCTGTTTCTTTTCACAAGAGTAATATATGAATATTTACTACATGAAACAAAAAAATTTACAGGATAATCATAATTAAACCAAAAAGACAAAGTACTCTTCAGAGTAGAGGTTCTCAACCTGGGGATTAGGACCTCTTTGAGGGATGGAATGACCCTTTCACAAGGGTCATCTAAGACCATCGGAAAATACAGATATTTACATTATGATTCCTAACAGTAGCAAAATTACAGTTATGAAGTAGCAATGAAAATAATTTTATGGTTGGGGTCACCGAAACATGAGAACTGTATTAAAGGGCCACACCACTTTAGAGGAATCCCAAGTCATTTACACACAAGGCTATATTGCCATAAACATTGCTATTAGCTCAAATAGAGATTCCTGAGGAATCTCCACTGGGGAGAAATAACAGTTACCTACCTTGTACTACAAATGAAATCAATCAGGCGGTTACATAAGTCTCATGTATAAGAAAATATTGTTTGATGGGTATAGCGGTTTGACTAAGAATGGCCCCCTAGGCTCACATATTTATTAGGAATGGCACTATTTGAACGGATTAGAGGTGTTAGGAGGTGTCGCCTTGTTAGAAGTGTGTCACTGGGAGTCTCTCCCTCTGCCTAGGGATCAGGATGTAGCTCTCAGCTACTGCTCCAGTGCTTTCCTGCCTGCTGCTATCTCCCACCATGATGATAAAGGACTAAACCTCTGAAACTGTAAGCCAGCTCCAATGAAATGTTTTCCTTTATAAAAACTGTTTTGATCATGGTGTCTCTTAGCAATAGAACAGTGACTAAGATACTGGGCTTTTTTTTTTTTTGGTTTTTTTGAGACAGGGTTTCTCTGTGGCTTTGGAGCCTGCACTGGAACTAGCTCTTGTAGACCAGGCTGGTCTCGAACTCACAAAGATCTGCCTGCCTCTGCCTCCCGAGTGCTGGGATTAAAGGTGTGCGCCACCACTGCCCACTAAGATACTGGGTAAGAATTACAAGAAACAAGTCTAAAGATATGGTAAAGATACGGTAAAGATATAGTAAAAGAAAGTCTAAAGGTACCCAATCCTTTCATTACTACCAAATACCAAAAAACCCAACAATGCTAAAATCAGAACAGGCTGCTCTAGAATCTCCTTGTTTACATAAGCTGTGCGTGTGCGTGTGTGTGTGTGTGTGTGTGTGTGTGTGGGTGGGTATGCATGTGTGTGCATAAGTTGTGGAGGCCCAAAAATATGTGCCCATTTTCACCTTGTCTGATGGTCAGAGAGTTTGGAGGTTGCTCAAATGATCGACAGAGGTAGTTGCCCATCCCAATTCAGGATGTGATTGCTTGGTTCTTTTAACATTAAAACAGCTCATTCAAGTAGGTCCATGCCATCCTGATAGGTGGATGTATTTCTGTTCCTTCTTTTGTAACTATGATGTCACCTGGGGAAGGACAGCCTTCAGGATACTTGACCTAGACCAGCTTTGCTACCTAGACAACAGAATGCTAATGATATGATGTCTCAGAGTGTTTGACTGTTTGTCCTTTGTATTATGTTAATAAAGTCTTTTGTTACCTCCCCCCACTCCCCACTTATGTAGGGTGTAAAAGCTGTAGAAAGATCAACCAGGTGATTTCAGTAATCACTGGAATGCCCTCTTGATGTGGGATTCCCCTCTGTATGCTGTGAATACCATTGGTTAATAAAGAAACTGTCTTGGGCCTGCTGCAGGGAATAAAGGTAGGTGGGGAAAACTAAACTGAATGCTGGGAGAAAGAAGGAGGGAGTTGAGGAGAAGCCATGGAGCCACTGCTGAGACAGATGTGCTAAAACTTTGCTGGTAGGCCACGACCTCGTGATGATGCACAGATTAATGAAAATGGGTTAAATTAAGATGTAAGAGTTAGCCATTAAGAAGCTAGAGCTAATGGGCCAAGCAGTGATTTAAATAATATAGATTCTGTGTGATTATTTCGGTAGTCTGGGCAGCTGGGAAATGAACAAGTGGCCCTCCTTACAACACTCTCCCAGTATTATTCTATGGTTTCTGTCTTATTAATTTTTATGTGTCTCTATATTCTTTACTAATATTGCTAAATTCCTATGCCCCTATCCTGGTAAGTGGTATTTTTGTCGAGGCCAGTCCTCCACAATAAGTACAGATCCATGTGCATGTGTAGGCAGAGGTTAATACTGAATGCTGTTCTTTAGTCAGTGTCTCTCTTGTTTGTGAGACAAGTTCTCTCCATGGTCTCAAACTTGCCTACCAGGCTACGTTTGCTGCCCAGTGAGCCCCAAGGAGCCTCTATCTTTGGCTCCCTAGTACTGGGATTACAAGTATGCACTGCCACACCCAGCTTTCTACATGGATGCTGGGGATAGAACTCAGGTCCTTATGCTTGTTGGAAAGCATTCTTCAAACTGAGATATCCATCTCCCCGGACCCCTCTTGATGTGGGATTCCCCTCTGTATGAACTTCAGAAGACTCTAAAGCACCATCAGTCTAAGGTATTTCACGAGTGGTCCAGAACAACACTTATATAAGACTTTACGACTTACTTAGCACTTTGGGCTGTTATTTCTTTTAACCCTCACAACAATCTTATTAGACATTTTATTTTTGGTTTGTTTGTTTTTATTTTTAATGCCTCTGTTATAATTTGACAACGAAGAAAATTGAGGCTATGAGTGGGTTTGCTAGAATTCATGGAGCGTTGCACTGTTAACACTCAAAGGAAGGCAGAGTGTAGCCAGCAATGGTGCAAGTTATGGAAGGAAAATGGGCTAAGCAGATCACCACAGTGTTCCCCTGTCAGGTGCTCAGATGCTGGGGAAGAGGGTTGGGAGATGCAGTCCTCACAGATGACAGGATCCTTTCTCAAACAGCAAATAGCTGTCATACAGTGTATATTAAATTTCATCTCTCTGCTTGCCCATGGCTTTCACCATCATGCATACCTGATAATGACATCAGCGTATTATTGATAACGTAGAGCCATGTGCATTTCCGTGGAAACAACTGAAGAGGGGGAGGAAGAAGAAGATTATTAAACTGTACAGCTTTGATTCTCTCCTCTTACCCTGTCCCCAAACCCGAATTCAGCCAAGTGCTGCTGGGGATGTGACTCAGTGGCAAAACACAGGCTTAGCATGCTCAGGCCCTGGGGTTAATCCTCAGCACCATGTTAAACAAAACAAACAGTACTATAAACATTCTGGTAATTCCTTTGGGAAAATTACCAAAACCTTAAGAGGAAAAAAAAAAATCTTTCAATATGAACACAAAGGTTCCATGTCACCCCTTAAATATTTAAACCATTAAAAACAAAGATTAGAACCCATATAAATGGATTTAAAGTTATGATACTTCTTTTATCCAATTTGCACAAACTAATTAAGTTAAAATTTTTATTACCTGTTCCATAGTTGCTTCATGTAGCTCATTGAGATTCAAAGTATAAATACCATCTTCAGTTCCAAAAATAATGTACTGATCTGTAATAGCAAGTTATCAGAACGTCCTGTCATTTCCTGAGAGTGCACACTCAGCTAAGGGCCATATGTGGTGATATCAGATGGCCACCCGGTGACACAAGTACAACTGTTTGTAACACTTGTGCTACCATGTTTCTTTTCTATGTTTTAAAAAGTAAATAAAAGCGGGATAAGATTTTATTATTAAATGCTGCCTTTCAACTACATTTAAAACTGTTGTTACAGTAGTACATGTTTGTAAGACACTTCAAATACTCAAACATGCAGTAAAATATAAACCATAAACCATGACACACCACAAATATTTCTTGTTCAGATGTTGGTTTCTAAATACTGTCTCCACTAAAAAGAACCAAAGCTTCCTGGAGAAAGGACTGATTCTGAGGAAAAAACCTGCCATAGCCAGGTACTAAGGGACTGGCCCCACACGGAAGGAGACGGGCCCAGCCACTACCCATAAATCCTGGAAAAACGTGTCAAAAGAAGCCATAGCGATAGCTGCATCTAACTGAACATAAAATTAAACACCCGAGCCGGCTAAGCGGACATGGAATTTTAAACTGATAGACTGCAGAAATCAAAATGAGTGGAGACAGAAGAATATGAAAATGGATGTTTCCACTTTTATTTATTTATTTAAGACACTGTCTCAATACTGCCCAGACTGGTCTTGAATTAATCTTCTTTATGCCCGCTCATACCTCCAAGCTAAGTTATGAGCACAAAACCCCCTTATTCCTATGTATTTAAGTTGGGTTTGTTTTGTTTTGATTTGAAACAGGTTTTACACAACCAGAGAACACTGAGACTGAAACAACAGCGCCCACTGCAGAGCTCGGCGGCTGGTCATGAATGGGCTCATCCTTAATAAGGACACAACATTGTGGTGTCTCCTTAGCCTCCTTTACAAGAACAGTTCCTATACACAGTTCAACTGTAAAGCACTTGAACCAAAGCTTACCGACTTACTCAGCTTGTCATAGGGGCCCTGTCTCATTTAGTATCTAAGGTGATAACTTTAAAGTTAACAACCTCAAGTCACTAATAAAGGTCTTCCACACAGCAAACCTTTTATAGAAGGTACATACATACACACACAAAATTCAGAACTTATACCTTTTGTATCAGGGTGAATCCAGGATGTTGCACAATTAATTTTCAAAGGGCAGCCATCAAATACTTTTGAAAAACATGCTCCCATCTTGTTCATAACAAAAAATATGAATTATTACATGATTTTAATATTCCTAAAAAAATCATACAATGTCAAACTCTTTGAAGAAATTTTTGTGGTTTTATCTCAAAACAAAACACAGACTAACAGAACTAAACTTTTTCTACTCAGAATCACAGTCTTTGCTATCTTTCCATTTTAGGGTCAAAGTATCAAATTTATTGAACATTTACATATTTAATGAGCTTCAGGAATTTTAAGTTATTATTTCAGGACTACACTAAAGTGAAATAATATTTGATTTAACCACAGTGTAATTCCAGAATATACGCAACAGACAAAAAGAGCAAGTTTGTATTCTAGACATCAACCATTAATGAGTATGACTGACAAAGAACCTGTTCCCACGATTGACAGCACCACCTCAGACACATTTCACTCACTCTAACAGGACAGAGAAGTGTTAACCTAAACTTCCTCTTTCTTCTCAATGTGCACAGCTCAAGATGAGAATGGCTTTGGGAGGAAGACACTTACTACAGAAGGAAGAAGCCCAGTATTCACAGTACATTAAAATTAAACTGGTGCTTAGATGCTAATCTGAGAATTGATGAATTCTCAATTTTGTTTTTCTTTTTGTTCTTTCTCTTCCCACCCCCACGTCCTCCCTCCCTCCCTTCCCTCCCTCCCTCTTAAATATCTAATTGCTCAGATGTAGCCTGGAACTCACTAAGTGGCCCAGGCTGGCCTCGAACTCAAGATCTTTCTGCCTTAGTTTATGATTATGATTAGTTTAAGATTACAAATCTACTATTACACCCAAATTTCAACTATTCTACTCAAATTGGACTATGTGATCTGACTACAGTACATTCAAACCTATCTACCAACTTTATATTCTACAATATTATTTCTTTTAGTGATTCAATGTACTTGACAGGCTATTACTCCTACTGCTTCTAAGGAGATTAAAAAAAAAATATCAGGTCATATAAACAGTCCTTACCAAAACTTTTGGGGTGGGTGGAAGGCCATTGATGGTTGGTTTCTGTGAAAAAATTTTTTTAAGTAATTTTTAATACTGTAAGAAACCCTAGGTTTAAAAATAAAACTTCAGTCATTTACTGTTTCAGTTATTATAATACTTATTTTTAAATTTTTAAAATTTAATTTTACGTATATGAGTGTTTTGCCTGCATGTATGAATATGCAACATGTGTGAGCCTGGTGTCTGTGGAGGCCAGAGGAAGGTGGCAGATCCCCTGAGACCGAAATTACTGATGGGTAAGAGCTGTCACATGGGTGTGGGAATTGAACTGAGGCCCTCTGGAAGAGCAGCTAGCACTCTCACTGCTGTACACATAAAAGAACGTCTTTGTGTTGTTACCTGATCCCAAACTTCTGCACACTAGTGATCTCTCTGCTGCAGCCTCTGTAGAAGTGGGACAACAGCCCACGCCTCCATGCTCAAGTCCAGTTGCCTCGCTCCCCTCTATGGAAACCCTGTTAGAAACAGTCAGCGGCCAAGCACCCGCTGTACTCACAGGGAAGTCCCTCTTGTCCTTCTTCCGAGGTAACTGTGGAGCTTGTGCTGATCCCTCCGTATTCTCGCTCATCAGTTTTGAAATCCCATCACCATTTCCTAAGGAAACCATGGTTAACGTAGAATAAGCACACAAAACAGAACGTTCTCTGATGAGTACCTTTCTTTCCCCATCCTTTCCCTTCCTCTTGGGGGAATCTGCGGAAGCATGCTTCTGCCAAGTGAGTCCATTTGCCCTTGGTCCAGACTCTCAGGTTGCTCTGTATCCTTAGTCTTTTTGCCCACGGACCGCGGTACTCAAGATCTTTTCCAACAGAACCTCAATCTCCACTTTCAGTCCTACCTCCTCTTTAAGTACCACTCTTCCACCGTGTTAGATTGCTTCAAACACAATTCAGATTTTTCTGCATTAGTCTCAGTCTCCAAGAATGCCTAAGCATTGGCTCTCCCTTCTGTGAGTTCATCAGGCCCTTTAACACCTCCAACAACCCACCCCTACCTTCCTCAGAAATGTTAGGGTTCCACTCAAATACAGTTCTTTTTCTCTTTCGTTCTTTTTTAGGAAAAAACACACTAATTATCTTTCTTTTCCTCCCTCTATCATGCTATTTTTTCTTTTGATTAATTATAAGGAACTTTATTTTGTTAAGATAGGATTTCTCTGTGTAACAGTCGTGACTATCCCGGAACAGGAGCAGGCTGGCTTTGAACTCAGAGACCTGCCTGCCTCTGCCTCTCAAGTGCTGGGATGACAGGCCAGCATCACCAGCCTCTGCCCTCTCTTGTAAGGCTATGTGTATATAGGTATAACTTCTGTCACGGCCTCTGACACCTGGAGGTCAAGCACATGGGTACTTCCTCTGGACCCCTAACATTTACTAAGGGATTGAACCAGGATGAAATAGTTTGAATCTATTATAGGCCATTTGTGTGTAATTAAGGCACAGAAACAAAGGTTTGAACTGCACAAGGACTGACTAAAGAAAGAAGATATTATTAAAGCCAGCAAGACAATGGCTTTCCTTCCCACCTGTCTAACCCACCGACATCATGGTATCTGGGCACACTCCAGAGCTGCGGGCACGCTGGTCATACCTATAGAGGACGTCTCCGCTACAGGAATACAGCTGGGGCTACTCTGTCTCCTGAGAACGTGGGGTGCTCTAGCGGCTGGATCAGGGCAGCGTTTGACGGTTGCTGATTTCTCTTCCTCTGGGAAGTTGTCTTCAGGGTAACTGTTTATCCTTGGCTAATGACAAGAGGATAAGAAAGTACTCTTAAAACGGTCAATGTAATCTTCAGCAAAACACTCAAGTGAGTCACTGTTCAATAGGACTATGAACTTCACATGTGGGTTTTAAAAAGAGTCCTAACCCCAAATCATAAAACTTTTATAACCAATAAAATTATGTAAGCACTTGCCAAGTATTTAACAAGTAAACTGACAATGACTTAATGAAGAATGATTCTATTGAAATGTCAAATTACAGCAATAAATGATGATAAACTTTATATCTCCCACCATACAGTCAAATATTTTCCAAGAGCAAAAAATTTGTTTCCTTTCTGACATCTATTAAAATGTATTATTTCACACAAATATTCTTTGCTGTGTACTTTATACTTCCATATCCACTTTCTAAAGAAAATTAATAAACTTAAAATTTAAACAAAGTCAATGAAATTATTTTTAATTTAAGAATTTATCGTTCAAAATCTTGCAGCAGCTTACCTTAGGAGGTAGGGGAGGTGGTACTGCACGCTTAGAAGTTGATCTTGTCAAAGAAAAAAAAAAACCCTCGATTTAGATGTCACACACGACTGCAACACAGATGACACTATCGAGTACGCACTAAAATGCTGACAAGCAGAGGCTCTGAGACAGACAGAGCATGATGGAAACCTAAGACCTCCCATTCTAGGACAGCATCAGCATGATTATAGAAACTACAAAGTGGCACCAAGTCTTTTTCAGTTGTATTTTGCTGTACTTAATGTGTAATTCAAATTAAATTCAACTTAATAGAGAAAGATAAATTCAGACTTTGGGTGCAGCTCAGGGGCAGAGCACATGGTTACTACGGACAAGGCTCTGGTTTTATTTCCCAGAAACAAATGAACAAAAAACCTTCCACTATCTGGACTCTGTGGAGACCCACTTGGAGACCTTCTGAAAGACAAGTGTGTGTTGGAAGGTGAGGGTGCAAGCTACTTTGCTGGCAAAATCAGGGTCCTCAGAAACAAGGGAATATACATACAGTGTTTTTTCTTCTTTTCTTAATTCCCCTCCCCTTTTTTTTAAAAAAAAAACAAAACAAAAAAACAAGAGGTATTGGTGCTTCAGCAAGAGATGTGCCGATGTATGTAAGGCAAAGAGCAGTGTTGGGAGGCCTGGGAGCAAACCAACAGAACCTGGGTGCCTGGGGAGGTAATGGCGACAGCAACACGGTGCATGTCACATTCTAAGCTACCTTTCTGCTACAGCACTGTATACAGAATACATGTGATGCTGTACCCCTAAATGATTTAAACTAGTGAAAAGCAAATAAACAAAAACAGGGTTGTATATTTATAAAAATTAAAAAATAAAATTGAAAACTTCCCAACACAAGTGGGGTATGGTAGCACATGCCTGTAATCCTGGCAGCAAGATGGCATACACAAGGTAGAACAGGAGACTCAAGGCCAGCCAGAGCTATATGAGATCCTGCCTTAAATAAAAAACCAAAAAGTAAAAAATAAACAAACAAACAAAAACCCCCAAACATCGCCAACAACCAAATGAAAATAAAAGCAAATGAAAACAAAACAACGAACAATGAAAGTCAGAATTCTGGAGCCCATGAGTACGTGTGGCCAAGTTATTAACCCTTGGTTACTCAAGGGAGGCCCCTACAGAAGCTGACAAATGGACACTTTGAAGACCCACTGCACCGGATCCTGCAGCTTAAGAGTTCAGGTGACCAGCAGGCACATCAAAGTCTGAGAGGCAGTGACAGCTCAACAGTCGTGTACAACGTCTTCAGAATCTTTTTGGTGTAGTAGGAACTGCCAGGGTCTTTATTCCATTCATAAAAACTATTTTACAGCAGGGGTTGGCAAACTTTCTGTAAAGGGCCAGATACTAAATACTACAGACTTCAGATGGCTTATGACAGCCACACTCCAATGATATAGTATGAAAGCAGCAGCTATAAATACTACATAAGGTGATTAATATGGTTGTGTTCCAATAAATCTTTACTGAAACTGATATTTCAATTTCATTCAAGCTTTTGACAAAATATTATTCTTTTATATTTACCCATTCAAATGTAAATACCCCTTTTAACTTAAAATTTTATTTATTCGCTTTGTGTGTCATGTGTGCACGTGTATATGTGCTCGAGAATATGTATGTTCATCATATGTGTGCAATACTTGCAGAGGCCAAAAGAGGACATTTGGCCTCTCTGAAAATGGAGCTATAGGCAGTTGTGAGCTGCCTGGTGTGGGTGCTGGGAACTAAACCCAGGTACACTGGGCAAAAAGTAAGTGCTCTTAACTGCTGAGCCACCTTCCCACCCTCCTTTTCTCTCCCTCCTTGCTTCTGCACTCCTCTTCTCCCCAAATACCATTCTTAGGAGATGGGCAGCAGCTAGATTTGACCCACAGGCTACAGTTTGCCAACCTCAGCTCTATTGGCCTAATATGGGGACCCAGAAGTCTGTATTTTCCATAAATTCTCCAGGTAACTGAAATGCACAAACATGTAAACAATTCAGTGACTCACTGAGGCCAGCCCCTCAATTCACTGCTGAATAAAGACAGGTCTAGAATACGAAGAAACTACGTTAGAGAAACAGAATGAGGGTTTTCTGACCATTTTTCCCCGATGACATCTTTCAATACATTATAATTACACACAATATATACTGACTGAAACAAAAACCATGCCAGGAGCGGTAGCACATGCCTGCAACTCCAGTACTTGGGAGGCATGGGCGGGAGGAGGACTACAAGTTCAAGGACAGCCTGGCCTAATGGTCTAATGAGGAAGTGCTAAGCAAGCCAGGGCTACATAACATGATCTTCTTACAAAGCAAACAATTGAAAAACAAAATAAAAAACAAACAGAAGAAAATAAACAAAAATCTCCTCAAACAGAAGAGACCCTTTAAAAACTTTATTGAATAATTCATGATGCTTTTTGTCAATAATATAAGTAAAAGCTATGCACTGACAATTCTAAGACAAATCCCCATAAAAGTTGTTCACATAATCAAGCTATTAATTAGAAAATAACTTACCTGCCTGTATTTGCACCATCCACAAAAGGATTCCAATGATACATAAAATTTGGGTCTGATGGTAATCCCTGTGCAGGTCACAGTTTAAAATGTTACTTTCACAGACACTAATATCAACCAAGTTAATACCAGCCATTTGATTTACTAATTACGTATCAGCTATCTTATCCGGTTCAAGAAAATTCCTAGGGTTGTGGTTGATTGTTATCATGGCATCCAATCTGTTTATACATCTCCACAATTTGTTCTGTCATTTGAAATATTCAGATCAATGACTCATTATCATTTGATGAAAAAAGAACTTCCCCACATCTACTAAATATAGTTTTCTATCTGAAAGGCAAAAACGAACGAAAATAAACAACCCACAAAAAACTGAATTATTTGCATAACTACTCATCAGCCAGAACAATTAATTAGCCCATTAAATAAGCATGGAGAAGGCTGGTGCATACAGAAACGGACAGTAAGAAGAATGCATGAAAATCTGCTAGAAACTGTGCTCCCTCCCCCCCCACCGCCTGTACCCAAAGACAGGGCTCCTCTGTGTAGCCCCGGCTGTCCTGAAACTAATGCTGTAGACAGGCTGGCTTCCTGCCTCTGCCTCCTGAGTGCTGGGATTAAAGGCATGTGCCAACACCGCCTGGCCTAGAAAATGCATTTTTTATTGACTAAAAAGCAGCAGACATTAAGGAACCTTCTAGGCCAATCCTAACATCATCTTTTTATTTATTCCTTTATATACAGGGTTAAATATGTAGTTAATCTCAAAATGGTCTCACTTCTGTTGTGATGACACATGCCTGTCACCCTGGCACTAGGCTGCTGAAGCAGGAGGGCTGTAGCAACTCAAGGGCTGCCTGAGTTACACAGTGAGACCTTCTCACAAACAAACAAGGCAAGATAAGCTATAGTAACAAACGTAATAGGACCAACAACAGTGTTCCACTAACAACCATGTGTCCAACCCCAGATAAGATACTCTACACAGAAAAGCAGTGCAAACCTGTCTCACTTCAAACCTAACGAGTCAGGAAAAGGCGAAAGCTGAGACCATGTTAGTGTTCAATAATCCATCCTTCAAAAGACTGGGAGTGCTGGACTGAGTGGGTCAAACTAACTCCCTGCAGTTCCGTCAAAATACCTAATTATGAATTCTTCACACTTTAGTGTGAGAACTAGATTAATATGTATAAAAAGTGGTGTATATATATATATTTATTTAATTTCTTAAAACATCTCACTTGAAGTTTTCTCAAATTTTAAACTGAAAATGTTTTAAAGTTGCAGTTACCATTTCGTCTCGGGCTTCTGTTTCTTTCCTCAGAGGTGGTTCAAACTGTAACTTGTCAACTGCAAATACAGAACAGATATGTAAATATAGATGCACACAGCCATCATCTTAAGTGGTTAATTTCAGAGATGAAATGGGAATGAACGCTGCTGAGAGGGAGGAAAAGCAGAGGCACAGGAGAGAAATCTCTCTACTTCTTCTCTAAAACAGCTTCCTATTCACCCAGAAAAAGTAGCAATCCGGGATTTCCCCTAGCTTTTAAGCTTAATTCTTGGCTGAAATCAGGGAATTTAAAAAGCACTTTTGTGTAAACAAAATGTTTATAAGCTATTGGAAGTAGATGACAAAGGCAAAGACAGTTTCCATGCTGCAGACGGTGCTCTAAGATCAGCAGCAGCTTTACGGCAGAGAAAACCCTGCCGTGTTAGGCACACTGTCTAATGAGAACAAAGGAGGTATCAGGACGGTGTTATCATCTACGGCCAGCCTCTGCCGAGCATTTTATTCGATCTCATCAGGCTACTTTCACAATTATTCTAAGTATTCAAAGAGCAATTTCTTTTAGATGAAATATTCTAGAACGGAGAAAAGTCGCTTCATTACCTACTTAACAGTCACTATAATTAAAAAGTGAACGGGACTAAACACCCAAAAGGTTTTCAACATTTACCCTCATAAAGATACAAGATTTCTAAATACAAGCTTAATTGTTGAAAGGCTTTCAGATAAGATCTAGTTGCATTTATTCCCCAAAATAAAACCTATAAAGACTAATACAAAGCACTAGCATAATTTGTTATATGAAGAAAAAAAAAATTAAAACAAAATTTTTTCTCTCCCTCCATTCTTTTTAAAAATTTATTTATTTTTATTTTTTAAGATAGGGCTTGTCATATAGCCCAGGCTGGCCTGGAACTCACTATGCACACTAGGGCTGGCTGCTCTCTTGGGACCTTCTTCCTGCCTTAGACTCTGCAGTGCCAGGTGGGATTATAAGTGTGCACAACCATGTCTGGCTGAAAACTGCCAGCTGGAAGACATTTCATAAAATATGTTCTCTGTTTAAAATAGCATTCTAAAACAAAAGCCTCTATTCATTAATATTATTTGATATAACCTACACATTTTTTTTGAAAAAAGATTTCTGTGTACAAATGTTTTGCCTCCAGGTGTGTACGGTGTTCCTATGACTGGAGACAGCTCTGGGAGCACGGGATTGCCTGTCCCCTGGGCAGACATATGAGCTCTGTCCAGGGGACCTAGTGAGCACAAGAGAGCCTTCAAGAGTCAGCCTGGCTGCCAGGTAATCAAATCTTCAAGGAAAGAGGACAAGATTTAGAAGCTAAATATGGCCTTACATTGTTCAAGACACAACAAAAATACTAGAGGTGAAGCTGGCAAGCAGGAACCACAGGTGGCTGGAGAAGAGAAGGGACTCAGAGCATCTTGGCAATCAGCAGACAGAAACTTTAACAGCTTGCCACAAACACGCTTGAGGACTTTCGAGACAGACACTGGGTAAGAAGACAGTCTCAGCACAGACACATATGTACATATGTAATCTGAGTATGACTAAAGTTTACATTTGGAAAATAGTGTACCTAAAATAAAACTCACTTAATGGCTTAATAGCAGAATGGGCACAAGAACAAAGTTCCTCTTATGTGTAGATGTCTCAGAAGCAGAGGGGAGCCTGTGGCAGACATTTCAGAGAGATAGCAGCCAAATGATGAAAACCATGGATTCATGGACCTACAAAATCTAACGAACCCTAGTCAGACAAGAAGAGAACTGAGTCCAACTGGCATAAAACTGTATACTAAGTGTGTCTTGGCCATGTGCCTGTGATAGATGTAGAAATGGGGACAGCATTTTCAGATGTACTGGATGCTCGGTGTTTCATTCAGTGAGGAAGTTTAACAGGCTTCCCCACCATTTGGCAAAGGAAACGAAACAAAGCAAAACACTTTGGGCTGTGGAACTGATAACTTTGTGGGAATCTCCTCAGCTTGTTTAAAATTTTCACTGACTTGCCCTGTTTTTAAAGGCAAGAGTCTCACCAGGTAGTCCTGGCTGGCCCCGACCACTTGCCACCCTCCTGTCTCAACCTTGTGAATTCTGAGACAATGTGCCACAATGACCATGTGCCTACATCCCGGCCAGGGAGAGAGGAAGAAAAATCTTTCCTGGCACTCATCAGCCAGGGAGGACAAACGCAAATGCAAAGGCCAGGAGGAAGGTAATTTCTCCCACGGCTATCCTGCGTGTGTCATGTTCATGGGACAGGCACTCTCTCTGAGCTACGCTGCTTTCCCACTGAAACACCGCCCTTTAAACCAGGCAGCCAGGGACCTGCCTGTGTGAAATCATGTGCATTACAATGAATCATCGCATTATGTCTGGAAGATCTAAGTCACTGACTCAAATCCAGGCCAGACACTGAGCTTCGAATGCAGGCATTTCTAGATGATAGCCCAGCTATGGGAAGCTTCAGAGGCCACTCTCAGAACAGACCTGGCGCTCACCCTTTCCTGTACATGTCTTCACTTTGAGTCATTGGTTTAACTCCCCTGAACTCTGCCTGCCCACATGCTTCTTCTTTGATGGTTAGGGTGCCACATGATTTCTATGGTGCATTTTATAACACTGCAGAGAATTCACAAATGTGACTTTGTTGGACTATTTTTTTGATATGTTGGACATATCAGTCTAGCATTTGATATGTTATGTCCATGAAAATCTAGGTGCTAAGGCTGGTTGCTAGGTGATGGGCTTTGGGGAAGTGACTGGCTCATGAGAGCTGTGACCCTAAGATGGATTAATTCAATGATGGGCTCATAAACAGAAAGGCTACAGGGAGATGACAAAGAGTTAAAGGTGGAACCTAGCTGAAGGGACTGGGTCCTTGGGGACTGTATTTTGTCTCTGGCCACTTCATCTTACTCGTCTGATGTCTCATCCCATGTGGTGAACAGCTCTTCCACGACGAACCTCGATTATACTGTTCTGCCTCACTATAGGTCCAGAAGCAAAAGAGCCATGTGACCAGGGACTGGAACTCTACAGACCATGAGCCAAAGTAAACCTTTCTTCCTTTGTTTACTTCAGATAATTTGCTGTATCAACAGCCAGGTTCAAAAATTAATATCCACTAAAAATATACAGTAAGAATATACAGAATGATCATAATAGCCCAAAACAAAGTCAACTAAAGAATGGATGAGTTGTAATATAATATACTCATAAATGGAATATTCCACTTGATGCATTCCTACATGATGGTGAAAATGACTCTCACAGATATGGTTGAATTAGAGAAAAGAGTCCACTGTGTCAACCTACTTGTCTAAAAGTCAAGGTCAGTTAAAACGGAAACTATGTGACAAGAATCAGAATATCAAATGCTATGGATGGAGGGGAGGGCGGGGAGTACAGGATGGAAGAGTGCTGACTATGGAGGAGCAGGGCAATTCTGATATTCCAGCTGTGTTCTACACACTGAGCAGAAGACAGCCACATGGGTACATGTATCTTTAAATTTTTACCACATGTCACACTTAAGTGAAATTTGACCATTTTACTATATCTAAGTTAGCAGCTTAACTTAAGCAAACTGAAGCAAAAACCAGAATAGAACTGAAATCTTTAAGCAAGCAAGAACAGAGCCATAAAACACTCTAGTATCTATAAAAGGAGAAATGTTTAAATGTGAAGACAGAAAAAAAAATCATCACTAAAATGACTTCAACTTTATCCAAGGTATACTCAGTGAAATAATCAGCATTCTGACCACTCATGAAGAAAACTAAAGCTTGATTGTCATCCCCTCCCCGACACCACCAAGAGAAAAAGAGAGTCTTTTAGTTAAGACTGAGCATCATAAAGATGCCAACTCTGTTAATATATAAATTTAGTCACACATCTATAAAAATAAAATTTAAAACTAGATACCCAGATTGTAAATGTATTTATATAATAATCAGATATAATTAAAAGATCAAAGTGTGCACCTGGACATGATGAAGAAAAGCAAGAGTAAGAGGAGAGACGAACTTAACAGAGCTCAGCAGATGTAACAGTCATAAGTGTGCTGCTGTACACAAACAGACATCTTAAAAGGAACACAACAGAATCCCCAGGAAACAAGTTCTACAACATGCATGGGAATTTTGTCTTACAATAAAGGATGTATCTTAAATCCATGAGAAAAAAGATCAAAAAATTTAACAAACAGCACTGACCCCAAAGGGCTGTCACCCAGGGAAAATAACTTACTTTACACTTTCTAACTTCATGTCAAAGGGGTACGTAAAAAGTGGAATTACAAAATACAAGAACACAGCACATACACTGCTGAAGAAATGGCTCAGTGCTTAAGAGCATGTGTTACTCTTGGAGAAGACCTAGATTTGGTTGCCACCGCCCACATGGTGGCTCACAATCATCCCTGACTCCAGGTTCAGGGGTCCTATGCTCTCCTCTGACCTCCACAGGCAACAGGCACATTCATGGTACACCTACACACATGCAAGCAAAATACTCTCATACACAAATAAAAAAATGAATAAATTAAAACAACAAATATAGCTGGGTGGTGATGCTGTATGCTTTTAATCCCAGCACTTGGGAGGCAGAGGCAGGCAGAGGCAGGCAGATTTCTGTGAGTTCGAGGCCAGCCTGGTCTACAAGAGCTAGCTCTAGGACAGGCTCCAAAGCCACAGAGAAACCCTGTCTCGAAAAACCTAAAAAAGTAAAAAAGGAAAAGAAAACAAAGAATGTAATATAAAATGCAAAGGCTATAAAGAAAAGACAAATTAGATTACATTAAGAGAGCATTTTACAGCTAAACGAAGTATATATAGCTTTGTCAAAGGAGGTTATCTTTGGTTATCTGGGGTCCTCAGAAATTTTTTTATAAGAAACAACAAGACTCTGACAAGATGACTCAGTAGCTACATAATAAATAAATAACTAATTTTAGAAAGACAACAGCAAGCTGGGCACTAGCACTAACAGGGACACCAAGTCTTTATTACTGGCTTATCTATGACAAGTCCTGCTGAGCAATGGACAAGGGAAGACATTCTTTTAAAGAGCTAGGAATACTTTTTAAGCCGGGTGTGCTGGTACAACCCAAAGTCTCAGGACCCTGGCAACTGAGGAAGAAAAGTCACTATAAATTTGAAGCTGGCCTGGGCAATACAGCCACCTCCCAAAAAATGAAAATAAAATAAAATGCAAACAGCTATTTAATATTTCTCTGTAAAAATTCTAATTGATTCAAATACTTAGTGGATTATCTTATTCACTATGGTTAAAATTCTATCTGTATTGCTAGTCATGCATTTCATTTTATTATGAATTATCTTAATTTCTTGAAACAACACAAATCTAAGTCAGGAAACCCATATCCAAAACTTGTTTTTTAAATGCAGCTCAAGTGACAAAGGTGGCTGGTATAAAATGTTTGCCTGCTTATGATTAACTCACTAAATAAAAATATCAAAATTCCATTTTAAATATTTGTGAAGAGTCATTTTCATATTGACCTAAAATACTGAAAACGCACCCAAATGCCCAATAACAGAAGACTATCTCCTATGGTATGACACAGACATGACTCAGCTGGCAACATAAGCGAGCAACTACAAAGCCAGTGCCAGCAAACAGAAAGCGCTTCTCTAGCATGTCAAAGTGCAACCTGAGCCACATGAAATATTCATGGCGAAGCAAGAAGTCAGAGAAAAATGGGATGGAGGTAGTTTATGTGATGATGTGCAATGCAAACTTTCTATTTTTATTTCTTGTAAATTTCCTACAACGGGTACAATTATCTTTATAATTAAAAACTATTTAAAAAAAATGATCAATAAAAGTACAATAAAACTAGAAAAGTAACCTATATTTCTAATATATTCTGAAGTGTTAAAGTATGTAGGCCTCAATTAGTCTAAGATAATATAATCCCATAGAAAATATAAGAAAATCCAGATCAACTCTCCAAGACCACCAATGAGAAACACATAGCATATACATACAGTTTATTTCCGAGGCTGTCCGTTCAGCTCTGGAATTCCTGTTTGCAGATCTAATGGTATGGCGGATGACTGCATGGGGCTGTGAATGTAAGCACAACATGTCCAAGATTCCAACAACAAATAAAAGGTTAAATTTTTCTTTTTTAAATGATTGCTTGTTGACAAATATGATTATCTACTAAAACATTTCTTCTAAGAAAAACAATAAAAATACAATGAACACTCAGATGTTTGCTTATTCCACGTTTACACTGTGAAAACACGGAAGGGATTCAGTCAGACACAAACCTTGGCCTCAGTTTAGTCTGGGACAACAAAGGACATAGACATGTACAAAATTAGCCAATTGTCAGTGTCATTTAGTAAAAAAACCCCAAAAAACAAAAAGAATTCCTGTTAAAACCTGGACAAGGGAACAATCCCTTCTGTACTGAACTCAGGAGCAAAGGCTCCACATGCTCTGTTGGGGCCTGAGGTAGAGCAAGCATTGGCTACACAGTATGTGGAGATGCAGTAGACAGAGACTATGACCACGTGATGTGAGAATGGAACACCTGCAGGAAGTGGGGTTTGGTAATGAATGACTTGAGTGTGCTGAAATCAGGAAAGATGAGGGAACTGTGTGGACACAAAACCCCAAAATGTCAGATGATGGCTTGCAGTTTTTATTTTTGAGCAGAAAGAAGTGTTTGGAGATTGGCAGCTCCAAGACAACTTTAAGGGGAGAATTTCTGCAAGTGTATAAGGGTATAGGAAGGAGAAATACTGGATACAGGCAGATTAAAAGCATTTAAGCTATGGGCCTAGCGAGACCGCTCATTAGTTAAGAGCACATGGAGCTCTTCTATAGGACCCACATTCGTTTCTCAGCACCCACATGGCAGCTCACAACCACCTGGAACTCCAATTCCAGAGGACCTGATTCCTTTTCTGGCCTCCACAGGCACCAGACACATAAGTAGGCAACAAAATAAAACAAAAAACACTGATACACATTTAAAGAAAGAAAATAATATAGGCCACATTAGTAATCTATTATCTCTGCCTCTTAGCACAAGCTCAGGCTCCTTTGAAGCTCTGCCTCTAGCTCAGTCCTTAGCTACCAAATTTCTGATGACTCGTCAGTTACTGATGGCTCTGAAAGTAGCTTGAGTTGCTTTTCCTCTCTCCATTTCAAGACCCCCAACAGGCCAAACGATCTCAAAGGCTGACGTGAATGCAGAGATCTGGGTTAAAGACACTGTCAGATAGCTAGAAGCATTCCAGTCTTAAAGGTTCATCCCAAACCATATCATCAGCTCTAACCTCTGCACTATATTCCAGGTTGGACGTCTGAGCCTGCTCTTACTCCCCTCACAGTTGTTTAATGCTCCTGCTCGGATACCAACTTCATTGATCCATTACTCTCTAACTCACCGTTCCTATCAGACCTTCACTCCTCTCCCTATCTAGTTTATACCTGGGAGTCTGAAAGTTTAAGTAATCTCTCATCAGTATTGTAAACGCCCTATGCCCTTCACTGCAGTGATACTGCACAACGCCAGCCTTGGGTGCACAGCTATCTACCCCTTTATTCACATCTGGGGAACACAACTAGCTATCCCTGTATTCACATCTGGAGTGCACAACCAGCTATCCCTGTATTCACATCTGGGGAGCACAACTAGCTATCCCTGTATTCACATCTGGAGTGCACAACTAGCTATCCCTGTATTCACATCTGGAGTGCACAACTAGCTATCTCTGTATTCACATCTGGGGAGCACAACCAGCCATCCCTGCATTCACATCTGGGGAGCACAACCAGCTATCCCTGTATTCACATCTGGAGAGCATAACCAGCTATCCCTGTATTCACTTCTGGGGAGCACAACCAGCTATCCCTGTATTCATATCTGGGGAACACAACTAGATATCCTTGTATTCACATCTGGGGAGCACAACCAGCCATCCCTCTATTCACATCTGGGGAGCACAACCAGCTATCCCTGTATTTGCATCTGGGAAGCACAACCAGCCATCCCTGTATTCACATCTGGAGAGCATAACCAGCTATCCCTGTATTCACTTCTGGGGAGCACAACCAGCTATCCCTGTATTCATATCTGGGGAGCACAACTAGCTATCCCTGTATTCACATCTGGGGTGCACAACTAGCTATCCCTGTATTCACATCTGGGGAGCACAACTAACTACCCCTTTATTCACATCTGGGGAGCACAACTAGCTATCCCTTGTATTCACATCTGGGGAGCACAACTAGCTATCCCTTTATTCACATCTGGGGTGCACAACTAGCTATCCCTGTATTCACATCTGGGAGCACAACCAGCTATCCCTGTATTCACATCTGGGGTGCACAACTAGCTACCCCTTTATTCACATCTGGGAGCACAACCAGCNTAGCTACCCCTTTATTCACATCTGGGAGCACAACCAGCTATCCCTGTATTCACATCTGGGGTGCACAACTAGCTACCCCTTTATTCACATCTGGGGTGCACAACTATCTACCCCTGTATTCACATCTGGGGAGCACAACTAGCTATCCCTGTATTTACAGCTGGGTGCCGACGCTTCTGGAAGAGCGCTACACAGTAGAGCGTACTGAGAACATCTGAGCTGGGCTCTCAAGTTCACTTCTCACACCTGTCATCTAACCTCTGCAGTAGTAAGTGCCTTTGCCACCGAGCCATCTCTGTGGTGTGACCTTAGCTTTGGCAATGTTCTCATGGGGAGCCTCTCTTCCTTTCTGTGGTCTTTACTGGTCTTCTTCACCTAGTCAGCCCTTAGTTGATCCTTAAATTGTGAGAGGAATCTCAGGGTCCTCGATCCAATTCTCTCTTCATTCATCCATCTAAGGCACTTCCCCTGGGGGTCACATTTGTTCCTTCTCCAGTGACTCACGTCTATACTGTCATATTCTCCCCTGCAACCAGCACCTACCTCCTACTAGACCTCTCATGTCACACACTCAGTGTAAAAGTAAACTCATCTTTCTTCCCAAACTCTACTCATGCTTCTGCCTCAGTAAGTGGTTTTGTTCACCAGGTTTTCAAATCAAAAGCCAGCAGCAATTGTCTTCTCACCCTTCCATCTTAGCCATGAATCACCCACCAGCTTTCGGATGATTCCTGAATGAAGAACTCGTTATTCGTGTTCTAGTTTAAGCTACTGCCATCTCTATCCTGCCCGCCTGGAGGTTCTTTCACAGGTTTCCAGTAAGCGGACTCAGCATTATGAACTCATGAGCATGTTTTCAACAGCATTCATTTGATCATGTCACTTTCTTTCCTTCAACGCCTTCAGATTACCCTGAGTCTAAAGCCTGAGCTTTACTTAGAGACAGTATCTAGCTTTGTAGCTTCATGTCCCATGGCTTATTCCTGCTCCACCCAGACTGATTTTCTTTAGTTTTCCCAGTATTCTACTTTCTCTATTACCATCAGGCTTTCAAAACATGCGATTATTTCCTCTATTAAAATTATTTACTATTGGGCTGGAGAGTTGGCTCAGCAGTTAAGAGCACTGCTGCTATTTCAGAGGACCCGCATGCCAGCTTACAAATGTCTGTAACTCTCCTGGAAGGCCCAATGCCACTGTCCAGGCAAAACACTTGTACTCATAAAATGACAAGATAAATCTAAAAACAAAACAAAGCAAACAAACAACACCACCTTATTCTTGCTCTCTTTCTCTAATTCCAAGTCATCTTCCAAATTTTTGCTTTAAATATCACTTTTCCATTGAGCTTTTTTCTGCCTGCCCTACCTATGATATCCCTTCATAGGGCCCTGTATATTTTACGCCATAGGACTATAAGTTCTGTAAATTATGTGTTGCTATTTCCTCTGTGAGTAACTTGCCTTCTCTGAATGCGGGCACAGCGTCAGTCTCACACCACTGTGCTTCTAGAAATGCTAGAAGGTTTTGCGTTTCAAGGATTAAAAAGAATGGCAAATCACAAATAATAACAAAACAAACAAAGATAATTCTCAGAAAGTAGACAGAACGAGGGAAGCCCAACAAACTTGTACAGGGGGGGTTGTATTTTTACATAATCAGTAAGATTAGTTGAGAATCAAGTAATATCTAACTCAACATTCATGCTGAAGTTTCAAGTTAAAGGATTACATCTATCTGTTTTCAGGCAGATTTTCCACAAAGCATCCCTGACTAGCCTAGAACTCACAATATAACCTAGGCTCACTTGGGGGCAATCCTTCTGAGTCCTTGGTTTACAGGCTGGATGTCAATATGCCTGCCTTAAAATCTTGCTAATCTTAATTTTTTTTAAAAAAAAAGAATTGTATTTATGTGTATGGATTCATGAATACATGTGAATCTGTAGAGATGCAGGACTTGTGAGTCATTTTTCTCACTCACTATGTGAGTATCTGGAATCAAACTCAGCTCTTAGGTTATCAAGCTTTGTAGTAAGTACCTTTACCCAATCAGATAGCTTGCCAGATCAAAGCTTTATTAATCTTAAGCTTGCAAATAATACTCTAAATATGTGTATGTATGTATGGCTGGTTTATTTAATGTTTGCAATTCAAGACAATTTAACTTCAATAAAATTACAGAACTGGATTATAATATATGTGAAGCATTGAGAGAACAAACATTATCTTTTAAAGATTCTACAAGGACTACATTTGTTAAGCACTTCAACAGAAACAATGGTGGCAACAATGAGCAGCAAGTCCCATTCCTGATTTATATGTTGCACTATTATATATGGTAAACTCAAAATAATCCTACAATATTTTCAGAGAAGGCATGCACAATAATACAATACATACATGTAATTATATAAGAAACTACTGATAAAAAATAATGGAAAGAGTTTCTTCTTCCTACTGAGGATTTCAACTTACTCCTTTAAAATTGTCTGTATTTTCTTAATATACATAATTAGAAAAATTGAAAAATGACCGCCTGAATATCTGAGGAGTCTCTATGAAAAATCATGTGCACATGTGTTATGCCTAAACCTTTTCACCATCTTCCAAAGTAGCATTCTTAAAGTCATTATCTCCTAGGAAACAGATGCCATCTCTGTCTACTCTGCAGGAAGAACACATGTCACTACAGGGGCTGAGATCTGGAGAGGAAGCACCTCTGGATCTCCAGGCATGTGTGTAAGGGCTGGAGCAGGATACCTCATCTAAACCTCAGCCAATCAGAGAACTCAGAATGAGAACAGGATTAGGAGAACCCTTAGCAGGTACAATTAAGTAAATGTATGTATAGTTCATATAGTTAATAATTTTTGTAGCTAAACCCATTTTAACTAAATTGAAGATGTAAATTAGAAAATAAATTCCCAACTGGGTGTGGTGGCTCACACCAGCAACCCCAGCACTTGGGAGGTCGACACAGGAGAAGGACTTCTGGGCACTCAAGGTTAGCTTGGTCTACACACTGAGCTCCAGGCCAACAGGGATTACATGATACCTTGTGCATAAAGGCAAAATAAATAAATAAGTAACTGAAATAAATAGAATACACTCTAAAGCCATCAGAAATCAGAAAGTCCTTAAGCACCCACCTCGAAGTCGTCGTCGTCCCCTTCAGTGTAGTGTGCATGGTGGTCTGGATTGTTCACCTTGTCCAACAGCTCCACTGCCAGGGCCCGAGACAGACCCGACTGCCCAACGAAGGTGTGCTGAGGGAGAGTCAAACACAAATGTCACAGATGTGCCTTCACCTCTGCGGCTTATAAAAAGAATGCTACTTGTGATTCTTAAGTCAGTAACTTGTAAGACGAGGGAATCGTGGAGCCTGCATTGAGACAGGGAGAAGGCAGCAGCGGGAACATCAATCAGTGAGCAACTCAAACACTTGTGCTAGGAGATTAGATGGGAACCATTTCTCTATGTCGAGTAGTTTAATCCATGTTGGGCTGTTAAACTACAGACAGCTAAACGATGTTGCTCATTTATATATACTGGTATGCAAACAAATACTGTGGGATGTTTCACAACAGTAGAAAAAGCATGTTTTTTTGTATATTTGCATTCATTCAGCTAAATTATAAAGCTTCTTAGGTTGTTGTACTCATTAATTTCTCATACAAAGGTATTTTACATATACATGTAAAGCACATTATAAATTTGCATAATAAATTAAGAAAAGCAATCAATTTTAGATGATAATATTTTGGAGAATTTTCTTAGAGGCTGAGGTCATCAAACTGTAGTCTCAGGGCAAAATCTGGTGCACTGACTACTTTGGTAAAATAAAGTCTTCCTGGGTGTTAAGAATATACCATGTATGTACACTGTGTAGGTTACAATGGCAAGACTGAAGAGTTGTGACCAATCTGACAGAAACTGTAGAGTCCACAAAGGTAGAAATAATTAGTATCTGGTCCCTTATAGAAACTTTGCTGATCCTTGCTCAACAGGTTACAACACATGCTTTCCTTTAGTGACTGAGTGACCCTCTGTGACCCAGTGACTTACAGTAAGAAGCCTTTCAGCAGTTGGTCTTTTCTTAGGGTTCTTAGTTAGTGCTATTTTGACAAAATTATGGAATGTCGATGACCTTCAAATAAAGAGAGAGCATAAAAATATTTCACTAGTATGAGTTTTCTGCTGTTACTATATAAAGCTAACAAAGGAACAATTAGAAGGTGAGAAACAGCGTTTCCTCCTTAGGCCTCTTAGTTCTAAACACAAAACACAGCATGTCCTTGGACACAAGTGCAGCCATTTTGTCTTTTAAGTAATATGCAGTTGAACAGCAATAGTATTAGACAAGCTCCAAACATCGCACTACAGATCAGAAGTGGGCAGATGCATGATTAGAACTTAATCGTTCCAGGCGCTGCTAAAAGCCTATGTCCTTTTCTTATTGCCTAATTTATGGAGCATTAGAATATTTTTCCTATGCTGAAAATTAGATTACATGGAGGTAGAGAGACTATTATGAGACAATTTAAGTTCTAAAAGAATTTTTGAAATTCATAAGGAAAGGGCAAAGAAAAATGAGTGATTTTAGCAACTGAAAGGATTTCCCTCCTATCTGCATTGATGAATCAGGGAGAATCCTATTTTCATTGCTAATGATAAACAGGTTTCTTTCTGCCACTGTTAAGATTCCTCTAGGGAAGAAAGGCTAAAAAACCAAGGAAGTTGCCATAGTAACCAGCAAAGACAACACACAGCACATCTCATCAAGAGTAATGCAATCACTGCTTTGCCCATGGCGGTCTGTGAGAGCCACTCGAGAAAGTCTGAGGGACTGTAGTGGGTCTCTAATGCTGGCAACATCTCTGGAATCTGACCACGAATTTAATGCTGATACATACTATTTGCTGTTCCTGGATTATTAAGGCATTCTTGTCACAAAGCCTTCCAGTTCAATGACTAGAGCACCAAGTATTAGAGGTCACCGCAGGGTGACTTGCCTTTCACTCTTGCCATCACTTAGGCTGCTCCTAAATACAACTGTACCCACACAGGTAAGACACATAACTCAGTTCAGAGTCTACTGGGAGAGGGGAGACTAGAATCTGAAATCTCACAATACAGACTGTCTCATCAGAAAAATAAATGGACATGTGTATTTGGAGGCTCACAGGCCTTCTAGACATTCATACATTTATACAAGAACTATGTGCGTGATATTAAACATTTTTATTTGCTGGTTTATTTTATATGCTTATCAATTTCTATCACAAAAAATTTCAATTTTTACCATCTAATACTTATGAGCTATAATGATAGTTGTAAAAGAGGAGATGGAGATGAAAATAAGCAGTAGCTCCTTCGAATATATGGAAGGAAGAACAAAACTATAAGGACTAATTTTAAGCATCATCATAGTATCTGGGAAACTTTTTTAAACACCACAGTCCAGAAAAGACAATATATAATTAAAGGATATAAAAAATACAAGGCAATAAAAGTGAATTCTTTCTTCACATATTCATTTCAAATCCCTTCCTTCACCACAGTCTTTACTCAGGACGCCAGCATGTTAGAAAAGTGGCTGTGTGTCAAGAGCAGGGATGACTGGGAAATAAACCCAGCTCCTCACGCATGCTCAGACGCACAACTATGCAGCCCTGGGTAAGCTGCTCATTGGCACACAGCCATGCAAGCCCTGGGTGAGCTCCTCATCCATGCTCACAAATATACAACTATGCAGCACTGGGTGAGCTCCTCACCCACGCTCACGGATGCACAGCCATGCAGCCCTGGGTGAGTTCCTCACCCACACTCACAGATGCACAGCCATGCAGCCCTGGGGAGTTCCTCATCCACGCTCACAGATGCACAGCCATGCAGCCCTGGGTGAGCTCTTCACCCACGCTCACAGATACACAGCCATGCAGCCCTGAGTGAGCCACTCAAAGCTCTGGTTTTATCCTCTATAATGCAAGGGAACTGACTGCTAAATTCTCTAAGACTCTATAATCTTTAACTCACCATTTTGTTTTGTCCTTTAGTTTTGGAGGCTGAAAATTACTTTTTGACATTAAGAAGAGAGCCCTGAAATAAAAATTTCAGTTAAGGGCAATATTAAGATACTTTCATCATTGTACTTAACAGTCAGAATGACTATTCTGTTATAAATTTGTACTGGATTACCTCATGGGAGGGTACTGAGGACACTGCTTAGGACATGGGATGCTTCACACTTTGTTTTCTGATGACACTGGGGGTCATATCCTGGGTGCGGCACAAGCCACACAAGCACTTCTGAGCTGTGCCCACACTCCTTAGCTTGTCTGTATTTTGGATAGGTTATGGGATATTTCCACTAGCTTTAAAAGAGATCTTTAAATGTCAAACAAGCCCTTATTCATAAGACAAAGCCATAAAATGTCGAAGTTTCATTACCACAAATTATCGACATAACTATTATAATGTAGGTATATTTATATAATCCTCTTTAAGTTTGTAGCACAGCAATGACAAGTTACTTTAACATTAACTTACAGGTTTAAACAAAGGCTGGCATCTACAACTATTCTGGCAAATTATATCCACTTCCTGATGCTTCCTTTATTTGGACAATAAATTCTCATACTGTCTATACACAAGCTGCCCACAAGGGTATTCTATGAAATCACCTTCAATCTATTTTTCTATAAAGAGGACTTAAAGCATTTTTAAAATGTTATATTTTAGCATTTGCTACAAAAATGCCAATCTTTTTACTGAACATAGCAAAGGCATTCTCTTTACAAAAATGAAATAATTTGATAAAAAACTGAAAGTAGGAAAAAAAGTCATGTTCTTACTACTGAACATTATACATATATGTATGTATATATACATATATACGTGTATATATAAAAACCCTATCTTTTAAAAGGCTTTTATCCAAAGCTTAGGTAATACTATGTTTGCTATTTTCACTCCTAACCAACTCTCCAGGTCCAAACAAACAAACAGCTGGGCCAACTGCTAAATAACTTGCTTAATAGTGTACAAAGATACTTAGATTTACCAGCCCAGTTAATTACAAATGTTAGTACTTTTTCCCTTTAAGGTCTTTTTTTACTTTTACGTGTACGTATTTAATGTGACAGGAGCATGACTGAGGACAACTTGTGGGAGGTGGTTACCTCTTTCTACCACGTGGGGCCTGGGGTCAAACTCAGATTTCCCATGCATGATTTCCTAGTGTTATCACCTAAATATCTGTACACTACGAAGCACAGACTGAGTTGTCTTCTAGATTGGCTCATGTCCAGTGTGTACAAAGCCATTCTGATAAGGATGAATCTACTGTCATTCCAGTCTGCAGTAGATTTTCGTTCACTCTGTAGGCCTTTAGTGTCCCATGTGATTCTTTAGTAGCTGGTACTTGTTCGTAAACTATGTGTGGTTGCTTGAATGAAAATGACCCCATATGGTTGCATAGTTGCATGGTTAATCCTTATCTGGAAAGGGTTAGGAGCTGTGGTCTTTCTGGAGGAGGGAGCGGCTTCGTCCCTGTCAGGCCCAGCGGCTCTGTCTGCTGCCCGTGGATCAGGATGTAAATTCTAATCTACTGCTCTGGCACCATACTTGCTTCCATGCTCCCCATCTCTGAAACTGCAAGCCTTCCATTAAATGCTTTCTTTTATAAGGGCTGCTTTGGTTATGGTGTCTCTTCACAGCAAAACAGTATCTGAGGTGCTATGCTTGGACAGTCTTTGAATAGCTCCCAATGTAGGATATGTTAATCTGTGGCCAATCATGTAGTAGGAGGACATTTCCACCATTTTGGTGATGTTTATGTTGTTTAAAGTTTAGCTCAATATATCCTTTTCTTCAATATATATACATCTTTTCACGAGTGTTCATTTTCTTTTTCTAGAAGAGAATCCATCTTAAAGCATAACTATTACACTAAGCCTAGATACTTCATCATTCCTTCAACAAAGTAAAAGAGATTAAAGTAAGAGAGAATTTAACAGTGTTTTCTATCATTTACTTATAAATTCGTATAGGTCAAAAGAGAAACAAGATGAACTGATGGAGAAATTAAAATGAAGATTAAAAAGGACAGTAACTGTACCTCCTAGTTTGATTAATTGGGGGAAATTTGCATAATGGAAAAATTTTAAGCAAGATAAACACCACTCTATTGTTCTGTTGTTTTAGGAGCAGCTATACATCTGGGAGAGAGAAAGAAAGAGGGTCTGCTTCTGCATGTATGTGCAGAGTGTGTGCATGTGTGCTCATCCCTGAGCAGGTTATATGACATTACACTTGAGTCCCTTACAGTACTTTTACTATTGTGATGAGGAACCAGTATTTTATCTCCCCAAAGTGCTGTAAATAATGAGAACACCTCATTGGATGAAGATCAAACATAGGCGGCTGAAGCTCTCCAAGCTCAATGGCTGTTATTCCAACTGCCCAGATATCACAGAGTTGGTTGTAGCCACCATTCTTTTCCACCGCTGCAACTTCTGGGGCCATCCTGGAGGGAATCAGTGAGCACAGCACTTTTACTTTTAGAAATGACACAGAACACGCTACTTTTTGCTATACTCACATGGCGTAGGAGGTCCTTCTTTCTATGTGTTGTTTGTATTGGTTAATGAATAAAGACACTGCCTTGGCCTAATAATAGGGCAGAACTTAGGTAGGAAAAGAAGACAGAACTGAATTCTGGGAGGAAGAAAGCAGAGTCAGGAGAAGCTGTGGATCCTCTGCCCCAGACAGATGCTGGTTAGAATCTCTCCTGGTAAGCCACGGCCAAGTGGCGATATACAGATTAATAGAAATGGGTTAAATTAAGATGTAAGAATTAGCCAATAAGAAACTGAAGCTAATGGGCCAAGCAGTGTTTTAATGAATACAATTTTTGTGTAATTATCTCGGGGCTAAGCAAGCCAGGTGGCCGGGATGAACAAGTGGGCCCTCACCCTGCAACACTCACAGATGGAAAGAGAAGAAAGAAGAACCTTACACCCGGCTCCACACCCCATTTCTAAAATTCACTATTTGGGGGCCAAAGAAATGGCTCAGTGTTAAGAAACACTGGTTACTTTTGCCAAAAACCTTGGTTCGATTCCTAGCACACACACTGTGGCTCACAAACACCCATAACTCCAGCTCCAGGGGATTTGATGCTTTTAGGCCTCTGTGGGCATGTATGTGGTGAACATACATATACTGGCAAAATACCCAGACATAATAAAAATAACTCTAAAAATAAAAATAAGTAAAATTCACTATTTAAAAATCTCAACTTCCTATTCTGAATACCCCGTTGCTTTAGTCAATGTTGGTGAAATTGTTAAGACTACTAAATACCTTGTGCAGGTCAAAGAAAAGTTCCCAACGGAGGTGGGACTTTGAGAATGAGCTACGAGGAAGCAGAGGTGAGGAATCTGCACATTTCAGAGGAAACTCCAGCAAATGCAGGAAGACATGGAGGGCAAGCAACGACTGGAGAACAGAGGGGACAGCAGACACCCTGTGACTCTTACTTTGAGAAGGGGCCATACACGGCTTGTCACTGTTAGGACTTGGGGCACGTATAGAAACAAGCACTCTCTTGTCTAAAACATACCACTAATCTTTAGTAATTCATTTTATTTTACAAAAGTATAAGTCTGATCTAAATGGGAAAAAAAAAAACCCTTCACAACTGAGGGCTTAGAGAAGCGGTTTTCAGCCTTCCAAATATTGTGACCCTTTAATACAGTTCCTCATGCTGTGGCAACCCCAAACTGTACAATTACTTTTGTTGCTACGTCAGAACTGTAATTTACTATTGTTATGAATTACAATGTAAATACCTGATATGCAGGATATCTGATGTGTAACTCTAAAGGGGACTGAGACCCACAGGTTGAGAACCACTGGCTAAGGGGGTCTGGAAACACATGGAAAACAGACTGCTAAGTTAGGGGCTAGAAGTGAACAACCTACTTTTATACAGGAATTTACTTGTGAAAATGATGTGGACCCACTGACCTAATTATGAAGGCAACAACATAAAACTCACACCAAAACAAAACCCAGCGTGAGAAGAGGTGAAATCAGGAATGCGGAGGAGCTTCGGGATGGCTGGAAAATACAGGGTATGGTAGCAGACACTTATAACTACAAGCCCTGGGAGGCTGAAACAGGAGTTATCCTGAGATGGGGCAGCCTGAGCTACACAAAGGATCATTTCTCAATATCCAACCCCCGACAAAGAAACATCTCAAAAGACACACTGATAGCATCCAAGGTCATAAGGGGAGGTGACACTGCCCAAGGGGAAACATTCTCTTTTTACTTCCATTTTCAAATTTATTAATTTATAGTTATATTGAATATCCACAAGTGACTATTGCTTTTACATGTACAAAACATTACAATCTACCTTTGTTGAGCTACATATGATACCTCAACTTAAATGTGGAATACAGTACATGCATTCTAAAGTGAAGACATAAATATTTACACTAAACTCTTTACTTTCTTGCTGTGCCAGAGACTGAACCCAGGGCCTTGAGCATGTTGCTAAGTGCTCTGCTGCTGAGCTATACTACCAGCCATTCAAAATGCAAGCATTAGAAATGCCAACACGGAAATGTATATACTGTATACAAGAGCTATAGACACTGTCATGGGCACAGGACAAAAGAGAACAAAAGAATTACCATTGAGTCAGATGACTAAAGGCCAGTTTGAGCCTCAGAAGGGACTGAGCTGGGGCCCAGAAACAGCAAATACATTTCAATTCCTCTATCCACTGGAATAAGACTGTGCAGCTAACTGGAACAGCAGCCTGATGTGGGATTCCCCTCTGTATGCTATAAATATGCTTTATTACCATTGGTTAATAAAAAAAGCTGCTTTGGGCCCATGACAGCACACAATAGGGCAAGGCAGGAATTCCAAACAGAGATAGAAGAGGAAAGAGTCAGGGAGACACTATGTAGCTCCCCAAGGAGAAAGATGCAAGCCACCAGCCAGAACCTTACCAGTAAACCATGAGTCTTATGGTAAAATATAAAATAATAGAAATGGGTTCATTTAAGATGTAAAAGCTAGCTAGAAATATGTTTAGGCTATTGGCCAAACAATATTACAAATAATATAGTTTCTGTGTGATTATTTTGGGTCCAGTGGCTGGGAACAAGCAAGCGGTCTCCGACCTATCAGCCTGACTGATTGTCCTGCTTCCTAACTCAGGAGGGACCTGAGCTTAGCTCAGAAAGCCACCATAGTTTGTGACAAAAAGTCACTAGTAATCCTCTTGCCTCAGCCTCCCTAATGCTGAGATTACAGGCATGGCCCAGATGCCAGGCTCACACTAACATTTACTATGAGGTCTCCTGTTAACCTCAACTATTTGTCAACAAGGAAGACAGTGTTTCAGAGAGATTACTGTGATAGTCACAAGGAGGATACTCATTCATGAAGGGCTGCTGAGCACTAGTGTAGGATATGTGGGTTTTAACAACCAGGAACATAGTCCTTGACTAAACAGAAAATTGGAAGAGGTACTAGAAGTCTTTCTTTTGAAAACTCCACTCTATATAGGCCTTTGCCATGGGGAGAGCTGGATGCCCTAAGAACCCAAGTCACTAACACAATCAACGCTAGGAAAGCATCATGGAGCATGCAAGGCTCTTGGCCTTTGAGGGTTGCTTCTAGTATCAAGGATTAAGGCTGAGCACAAACTGCAAAGAAACGAAACTAGAAGGACAGTCACAACAGTCTTACCAATAAGGGGTGCCAATGAAAGACTTTCTCTTCGCAATGGTTGCTGTTATTTTTGCAGCCACACCAAAATCAGCTGCAAGGGGAAAAACAGCAGAAAATTGGGTAGGGCCTTTTTTTAAAAATACAACCAGCATTTCACATTGACACAGTCATCAATATTTTATGTATTAATGTGTATAAATTTAGTACCAGGTCAGTTCTTACTTGGTTCATAACACACTCGATTTAAAAGAAAATTTGCTGAAATGTTACTAGAATGAAAACTATACTTTATTAAATTATTTTAATTACAAGTACACTGAAATTAACTTGGAGAAAAAGTGACAAAACGGAAAACATACAAAACATACACCTGAACTCCTTTAATCCTAAAACAGTAGGTTATTAATTTGTTGCTACTTTTAAGAAAATTTTTCTATGTATATAAAATTTTATAGTTGTTGTTAAACATGGTAATAAAAATTAAATATATTATTTAGTTCATTTTTGCCATTTAATAAATAAGATTTACTCATATTTCCATAAATATTAATGACATGCTGAAAAATATTTCATGAGCTTGTATTTTTCTACCATAAGTAATATGATTAATAGTTTTATGAATATGGGTTTTTTGATGTATAAGATTAACTTCCTTGAGTAGAATTTTACTCCTTCAGGAATGAAATCAGTATATCACAGGGAATGATCATTATGATTACATATAAAAAAATTAAACCTATTCAAACTTAAATATCATTTAATATTTTTGGTAAAAAATTTAAGAATTCAAAATAACATACCTAATTTTACATCACCATGGTCTGTTAATAAGATATTTGCACCCTAAAACAAAAGCACAAATACTATTAAACTAGCATCAGAAAATTTCTTTCAAAGCTCAGCAATGTAAATATATTAGATGAACTTACTTTGATATCTCTATGCATTTTGCCTTTAGTATGCAAATAGGCAAGACCCTGAAGGTAAAAAAGAATATGCATTAGCAAGACAGTATCAAATGTCTACCTCAATTATGGAGTAAGAAAAACTAGACAGCCTTTTCAGGGGGTAAAGGGTTCTTTTAACTAGTCAACAGAACTGTAATGTAACTTACTTTCTGGTAAAATTGGAAATGTTTTACCAAAGCAGCAACATCACAATTAAGACAAAGAACATGCGACCACACCCCAAAGCTTTCTCCTCTTGTGCTCTTTATAACTTCTCATCCCATCAACACTGCTTGTCTCTACACCAGGTTCCCAAAGCTATCTGGCCATTCTTCCCACTTTGCCTTTCCACAGGGATTCCAGAATCAGCTCGTCAATTTCACTGTTGCTCCCACATCCCCAGACAGGTCAGTATGTAAGCTAGACTGGCCTCAAGCAGGATTTTCCTGCTCCAGAATCCTCGCTGAGATCACAGGCATAGGCCACTGTGCCTGACAGGCTTGCTAATTTCTTTAACAACAAAAAAGGGTTCAACTGGAATTGGGGTTCTGCCTGGGGAGAACTGACACCTTCTGAGCACTAACCTCCTAACCCATGGGACAGCACAGTTATCCGTTCAGGTTAGGCCTTTAATTCCTCTCAGCTATTGTGTGGTTTTAGTACACAAGTGTGTATGTTCTTCTGCTGTATTTATCCATGAGAATGTCATATCCCTTATGGTACCGTATGTAGTTTTCTCTTTAAATTTTAATTTCTAATTCTGAAATCCACTTGCCTTTTTTTTTAAAGAATATTTATTTATTTATTATGTATACAATATTCTGTCTGTAAAGAGGGCACCAGACCTCATTACAGATGGTTGTGAGCCACCATGCGGTTGCCGGGAATTGAACTCAGGATCTTTGGAAGAACAGGCAATGCTCTTAACCACTGAGCCATCTCTCCAGCCCCTCCACTTGTCTTTTGAAAAGCCATCTGAAGCGTGCCAATGTTGGTTCAGCTAACTTGTTTGCTATAGTGGCTGCTTTGTAAATTCCCTCCCATTTTCGATAGAAATGATCATGTAGCCTTGTGAATGAAGAGCTCGGCGTGCTATTTTCAAAACTAGATTCCTTTTTATTTTATTCTTTTTTTCTTTTCACACTATTAGAAGCCTGGACTACAAGGCTGGAGTGGACATCTCTGTCTTGTTGCATCAGGAGAAAAGACGACCTGACCACAGCATTTTCATAGATACTCTGCATTGATTTAACCAAGTTCCTTTCAAATGTTTACATTTTATTTTTTAAGTCAATTTCCAAAGCAGCCGTTTTCCTTCCAGCTTTTCCTACATTTTGAGTGTTGGCTGGGCCGCTCCTCCTCTCTCCTCTCCTCAGTTTCCCACCCATTCCCAAAGCATCCCACCCTCCCCGCTATTCTACTTTACCTTCATATACACAATATTCTCCTCCCCCTGCCTCCCAAAGCCCTTTACTCTCAGGGCTCCTTCCCAGTTTCTTGTTCTCTTTAGAGGCCATACCCACATAAAGACCAGAAGCTAAGGCCCACATATGAAAGAGAAACGTGTAGTATTTATCTTTCTGTATGCTCAGAAAGCTATTGGGAATAAGCGCTGGATTTCACTAAATGTTCCTTTAGCTGACCATGCAGCGGTCTCTAAAGCTTATTCAGGGTCATTTACTATAAATGAACACTACTTTCTAGGACCATCCACTTTTCATATATCTGCTTTTACATCTTGTTGGATTAACTTGGGAACTTGTTTAAATGGCTCTTGTGTATGTTGTTGCATGTTTTATGGCAGAACTGCCTTTAAGTGATTTATGGAATTTCAAATCTTGTATCTGTCCACCTTTCCCTTCCTTTTTAAAATGATTTATTTTTATTTTATGTGCATTTGTGTTTTGCCTGCATGTATGTCTGTGTGAGGGTGCCAAATGACTTGGAGCTGGAGTTTCAGATACTTCTGAGCTACCATATGGGTTCTGGAGATCCTCTTAAAGAGCAACAGTGCTCGTAACCACTGAGCTATCTCTCTAGCCCCTGCCTTCCGACTCTTGATCCACATGAAACTATCATCACTTATTTTACTTAGACATAAAATACTGTCATAATACAATAATTAGCTCTGTTGTAAAATCTTTTCAATATAAACTAATTTTTTTTACATTTTTAAAAATATTTATCCACATGGTAACAACATAGTAGTCACTTCTTTGAGCACAACTATATTTTAATTTTGCACAGAGAATTTTCCTGCATTCTGAATAAATGCCCCCCCCACTGGTGATTACCTTTTACAAACCTGAAGACATTTTGTTATGGTTTGCATCTAATGAGATGTCCCTAACGTGATTATTTGTGTAAACAACTGGTTCTTTGAGACACTGAGACTACCCAGTCAAAGTAAGATACTGGGACCTTGAAGGCTGTATCCACTTGCCATTCTGGCCCAAGCTCTCAGTGCCATTGTGCTTTTCCTGTCATGACTGACTTCACTTTCTGCAACTGTGAGCCAGCGGAGGGTCCTCCTCCCTTGCTTCTGTCTGTCACAGTGACAATGAGACAAATAATGAACACACTTCTTTTAGTCTTTATTTTCTCTAGGTACTGAACCCTTGACTGACATTTCTTTTCTCGTCTCACTGTTTCTGCTAACACCTGTTGGCATCCTAACATCCTCTGCTTGGTTCTTTTGTACATGTTGTATCTTTTCTTCTAAGTCAGTAGTTCTCAACATATGGGTCATGGCCCCTTTGGGGCTACATATCAGATATCCTGCACCTCAGATATTTACATTATGATTCACATCAATAGCAAAACTACAGCTATGAGTAGCAACAAAATAATGTTATGGTTGGGGTCACCACAACAGAGGGAACTGGTGTGATTTTCCTGCTTCCTGACTTCAGAATGTGCTGAATGCTCTGGGCTGGCAGGCCAGTTCTCACTGATCTTGGAACTTCTGCTCTACTCTGGCCAGCACAGCATCTTCACAGCTTTGGGGTAACTTCATTGATTTCTTTCCTTCTTATGATACTTTTTCATGCCCAATAATCCTTAGATGACCAATATCATACAGAACTTTGAATATTGTGTATTTTTGGATTAAAAGATAACAGTCTGATACTCTGCAGTATCCTGATCTGGATATTTTAGCGGCCTTGTCTCCCTGCACTCACCATGGCTCTCCCTTGATCATGGTCTGGACACATGCCCACAGCCTTTACGGACAACAAGTTTTCCTTGCTTGTTTCCTACTCCTCAAGACTTCCTGTGACGGCCTCCAGGACCATTTCATGAAAACCTTGTACTGTCTAAGGCAACCGCTACTCTGTTACTCCATCCTGACCAAATGCAGAAGTCTAGGAGCTTAACAGAACTTTAAAATGGAGCAGATTCCAGAGGTCACTGCTTACATGTAAAGCCTTGTTTCACGCCAGGGGAGCCAGAACCATGGAAGAGGCTGAAGTCAGTCACCAGGCCCGACTATAAATCCACCTTACAGTTCTTTCTATTTTATTTAGTGCTCTATCTGTTGCTTAAAGAAACAAAGAACTTCAGAAACTAAAACTAATTTGTTATTCTTTGATATCAGCTTATGATTAGATTTGCATTTTATTAACAATATATTTCTATTAGGTATATATTGTGGAAATTTGTTCCTAGTCATTCCTTCTACTTATATACGCAGATTAAAAACAAACAAAGAGGGGCTGGAGAAATGGCCCAATGGTTGAGAGTGGCTGCTCTTCCAGAGGACCAGGGTTCAATTCCCAGCACCCATATGGCCGTTCACACCTGTCTGTAACTCCATTTCCAGGAGATCTGATGCCAAGATGCCATTGCACATAAAATAAAGTTAAATAAATGTTTAAAAAAAAAACAAAAAAACACCAAAGATTAAAAATATTTGAGAAAAAATATACATAAAGGCTTCTTTGTTGTTACTCCTAAACAGCAATACGACAATGACTTACACAACATTTATAGTACAACAGCTATTATAAGTAATCCGCAGGGGATCTCAAGTACACAGGAACATGTGCATAGGCTATGCATAAATATTATGTCCTTCTATGTGAAAGACTTGAAGCTGTAGATGCTAATAGTCTTGGAGGTCCTGGAAACAACCCCTTAGGTACTAAGGATGATCTCTCACACAAAGGGGATTTACTTGCATTTATCTCACAGTATACTGGGAATAGTACATCTTGGAGTACAAGGCTACGCACTCTATAAACTGAGACAATTTTTCTTGGATCTCATCAATCTACGTTCATTTTAAAATAACAACTGCATGTACATACAGAAATCAATTTCACTTCTAAACAAACTACACAATCTAGAAAGCACCTGAAGAAAAGCCCCACTGAACAACTACTGGCTGTAATGCTCCCCCCCATTACTACCATTTAACCGGAAAGAAGCCCCACTGAACAACTACCAGCTGTAATGCCCCCTCCGTTATTTCCATTTAACCTTCACGCCTCATTTAAATGTCTTAAAAAAAGGTGAACAACATGATCACTGATTTTTGCAATGAGTCACCTTTCATAGGACTGAAATAAAATGTAGAAATGCCACAGGTGCTCTACCTCTAGTGCAGACACACTTTATTGTAGTAACGCTCTCACAGGGTCTGAAGTAAAGCAAAGGCATGCTTCTAATCTGTTAATGAAACTTAGGAAAGCAAGTTTTGCTGGCAATGACCTGGATTAATGACACACAGAACTAAGATATGGCAGAAGCCCCCACGCTTCTGTTCACAGCCATACAGCTTGAGGTGAAGGTTAGACAAGTCCTCAACTGACAGGCCCACAGACTCAATCAGGGTAAACAATTCATAGGTATGGTTTCCTTGCATGGCAGCAACCCATGCCACTGAAGTTCACTACCACAGATGACCATCAGTATCAAAAAATAAAATAAATGTCATCATTGAGCTTCTCAATGGCTGTTTGAATAAATTCTTATAAATTATTCATGGAAAAGTTAGTAGCTTTACAAAATTAAAACATGGAAGCTGGATTGGAAGATGATTATTATTATTTTAGCTCTTTAGATTTGGGGCAAACCATCATTCACAATTACTAAGTATGAAACTGCTGCCTTTCTAGCTACTTAAGCAAATACATTACCTGCAACGTCTCTCTGCATACATAGGCTATTTGCAATTCAGATAATGGTCCAGTAACTAGAAAGAAAGAACAAAAAACTCATTGTCACAGGATGCTAATGTTAAGCAGTCTAGCTGCAAAACAATGAAGCGCACACAACTTCTGCTTGTGTCACTGGGTGACTCCTCCTCTGACTACAAGCAGACAGCATCTGTGTAAGAAATGAAGCACTGAGTATTTAAAGTCTATTTTGAAAATAAGAGGTTTATTCCCTAACAACTCCGGACAGTGAAAACGTACAGTGTCCTTATGTACAAAGCTTAGGACAAGGGCCATAGTAAAGTCAAGGCTGTAAGGTAAACACAGTCTCAGAATGGGGCAAGAGCAGGGCTTGCCGTATGTGAATTACATGTCTAAAGGCACAGAGCAACTTGCTGGGACTCACTGATGAGTATCACACACATTTTTAGAGCTTGAGGTACTCTTTCTAGTATAATTAATTCTTTACACATCTCTCAGAAGAATAGTGAGACTTGATCCAGTATCTTACTGAAGAGTCAAAAGTAACCAGATTATTTCTGGAAAGCAGACCTTTCTCTAATATGAAATATAAAATCCCTATGCAACTATCCAATTAGGGGCTTCCGAATAGTGCTCTTCAGTGTGTGAGAAGAAATCTGGGGTTCTGCCTGCTGATGGTGAGATCCAAACTAGAACTGACAAGAAGTCTCTGAACAGAGGGTGCCTCACTGCACCGTTTGGTTGCTGGCTGGCTACACCTACTTGGAATTACAAAGTTTGATTTTTATACACTGATGAAGTAGCAATGCAAGAAGTGATACCATTTTACTAATAGCATCTGATTGACATATGTGTACACACACATATCCTTCTTAAATCAAGTCTCACTACATAGCCCGGGATGGCCTGGAACTCACTATTCTCTATGTGGATCAGGCTAGCCTAAAACTCAGAGATCTGCCTATGTGTAGAAATTTTTTAAAACTGTCCTTTTTTAGTATACTACTTAAGTTCAATTTAACTAATAAAAATGATAACCAGGTTTTAATTTTGCATGTGTCTGGGGACAGAAAGAATAATGTTAGCGAGTAAATCTACCCAAATCATTCCCCTTGTTGGCTAGAAATGTCAAACAACAACCATAAAAGCCAAGGTAGAGTTTAAGATGTAAAACGGTATTAACAGTACCATGATAAATATCTTGAAGGGATCCGCCACCGCAGTATTCCATGCAAATCCACAGTTTTTCCCTACTACAATGAGAGAGAAAGAAAATTACACCAGCCTGTAATCCTCAACTACTGACATCCACACGTTCAGCCCCACAGCCTCACTCTCAACACACTGGGGTCAGGATGCTCTGCAGAAGGCAACAGGAGCCGCCAGAGCAATCCTTCCTCAACACACACCAGAGCGCATCAGTTTCAGCTTTGCGTCAATCTGAAAAAGGTTAGGACGTGATCTGTTTTCTGTTATCATTGTTCATGATGATCCGTTAAGGCTGCCAGACAAGGCAGGGCCACAGAAACAGAGGTGCTAATGTCAGCACAGCAGGCAGATGGCAGTACGCCCTACTGGATTTAGAATTCTGAACAACGTTTTCAGCATACACATGTGTGAAGGCCTTGACACAGAGGGAGAGAGACGGGCAAGAAAGAGACTATGAAAACTAGATCAAGAGATGGTGCTTCTGGATTTTTACCTGAGATAGCTCCCAAAGTAGGCTACGATGTTGCAATGCTTACATTCTTTAACCATATATATTTCTTGTTGAATCAAAGAAAAATCATCACCTGAAAAACAAAACAAGTTGGTCACCACGTTACTCCAAATATGACAAAATGCGAGACTGTATTTTGCAGCTGTTGGAAGGAATATACTCTGTAGTTACCTGTCATGCCCATTTGATCTGTGGTATGGTTTACATATTTTATGTGTATATTATATACATTATGTAACCTCATGCACACTAGGCTGCTCCCACCACTGAGCTTCATCCATCTCTTGGTTAACATTTTTGTGGGTGGTCTACACATTAATGAAAGTGGGATTTGAGCAGAGAGTGAGAATTTGTGTGTATGTCTGTGAAGTTCACAGGTCAATGTTGGGTGTCTTCCTCTATCTCTTTCCTCTTTCTTTCCTTCCTTCTTTCTTTTTTTTTTTTGTTTTTCGAGACCAGGTTTCTCTATAGATTTGGTGCTTGTACTGGAACTAGCTCTTGTAGACCAGGCTGGCTCCGAACTCGCAAAGATCTGCCTACCTCTGCCTCCCAAGTGCTGGGTTTAAAGGTGTGTGCCATCATCGACTGGCTTCCACTTTCTCTTTTGGACAGAGTCTCTTACTGAACCTGAAGCTTGCTGTAAGCAAGGTGAGCTTGCCCTTTTTTTTTTTTTAATGTGGATGCTAGGGCTTCAAACTCAGGTACCCACTCTAGGATGACAAGCAATTTACCCACTGAGCCAATGTCTAGCCCCAGAGTCACCACTATTATTGTATGAACTTCACTGTCCTTATATGTACAACAGTGTTTGTTTTATGTAGTTGGGTCCAACACTCACACTCAATACTTATCTACTTATGATCATAGCTTCAAGCTGGACTGTTCCTTTGTTACTATAACATGAACTTTGTCTCTTTTGATTAATTTTAGTTGGCTTTGTCAAACATGAGAACAGCTACTTTTATTTGCTTTCAGAGTCCAACTGCTTGGAACATCTACACTTTCATGAGCATCTTTCCAGGGAGGTGAGTTTCTTGTGGACAGGCACCAGTTGGTTCTTGCTTTCTAATCTGTTCATCCAGCTGCATCTTTACTTTCTCTTTAAAATCACCCACAACAGTGGGTTTCCTTATGGCATTCTCAGGAGCCTATCGTGGCACTTTATTCATGTTTGTTCCCACATTACCATCTCTTGTTCTCCCACTGGCTCCTTCCTCTTCCCAAATATTACCCCTTTGTTTTCATATCTATCTATCTATCTATCTATCTATCTATCTATCTATCTATCTATCTATCTCTATCTCTCTATCTCTATCTCTGTTAAATCTAGATTTCACATATGTCAGAATACATGTGATTTTTATCTTTCTAGGTTTGGCTTAACTTTGCTTAATGTAATCAGTGCTTGTATTTTTTAAAATTACATTTGAGTGTATATATGTGTATGAGTACACATGCACACATGTGGAGATGAGAAGACAACTTTGTGGAGTCAGTTCTCTCCTTCCATCATGTTGGCTCCAGGGACTGAACTCAGATCATCAGGCTTGGCGACAGTGTGTTAAACCATCTTGGTTCAGGGTTTAATGTCTAGGTCTTTCACCTAATTGGTTAGGCTTATTCTTAGTTTGGCTTCCCTAATTTTTTTCTCAGTATGCTCACTGCTGGTTCATAGGAAAGGCAGTGGTCTGCATGCTGGGTTTGTAGGATACAGGCTACTTCTACTCCTGTAGAAGTGGATTTTAAGTTGTGTTCTCAAGTCAAGTTTCATCCTATTCAGGCCATTTTAAGGATAAGATTAGTTAGCTGAGAACCACAGAACTCGCTATCTCTGGTTTCAGCAACCTTCTCCTTTCCACCTGAGTATATGCAAGGGCTCTGACTTTAGCACTCTACAATTCCAGTCTTTCTTACAGCTGGTTTGTTCCCTGACTATTTTATGCTGAACACACCTTTAAGGACCCCACTAGCCCTCTACTAGCTGCCCCCAGCTCTTCTAAGATGCTCCTCCTTCAGCACAAGCTACTGCCTGTACCAAGTCATCTGGCTGCTGAAGGTACCTGGGTGGACAACAGGCAGGGGCAGCACTTATCTACAACCTGGCAGGAGACCAACTCTGGACCACTGAAAATTTCAACTATGAAAAATGAGTCTGTTTTTAGTTATTGCAGAGCCTGCTATACACAGAATCTGGATATATAGATACTCTAGAATCTAGAATCAAAAGCTATGAGCTACTCTGGCTACAGTTCTTCTCTGATGTACTCTGAAAACCACACGACTAAGTAAGTCCTGATAGCGAAATGGAGAACTCCCCCAGATAAGCTTTTGCTGATAAGGGCAGCTGCTGGCTACACCAAAGTGGAACGGAGAGAGCTGGGAGCCACGGAAGCCACGTGATTGTAATCCTGATCTCTTTCAGCTCTGGAGACCCCCAGAAAAAGCATGACCCATGTCAGCCAAGGGAGCTCATCAGGCGACAAAGAGAGATGGACACTCTGCACACTGCATGACAGACACTGGGACAAGGGAGCTCATCAGGCGACAAAGAGAGATGGACACTCTGCATACTACGTGACAGACACTGGGACAAGTCCTCATTTGAATAACTAAATGGCTAAAAGCCAAGACTGGCTTAAATCCCTTTGAATAAATTAACATATTTCATTATTTCCATAAGGACTTTCCAGTTGTCATTTAATCAAATATTATCTGATTTATGCTTGTAAGATCTACTGTACATATTATTTTGTTGTTCACAGGTTAAAACTATTAACATGATGCTTCTGAATTACACAGAAAGAGCTACTACAGCATGTCCCTCCTATAGAGGCATCATCAATAATGGAGCTATCACTTCTAATATGCTTCTTGTGTTTTAGTCTATATTATTGTAGCAACATTAATGCAAATATTTAGTCAATATAGAGAAATAGAAAATTAAATTGCTCATAAATTTACTTCTATTTCTATAAGTATGTAATTATGAGGTTCCTCCTATCACATCCATGAATGGGACTTATATGCCATAGTCTAGCAAGACTGTTTTCAGCCAATAATAAAATAGCACTGTTAATGTCATTAAAAATCACTTCAAAAACTCCCAAACTGGAAAGGAACAAGTGAGTCAAAATGAATTAGACCTAAACATAACTCATAACTCCTTAAAGAAATCCTAGTAAAAGACTTACAATGGATTTAGCAATTTGCTAGGTATGACACCAAGAGCATAGTTAAACAAAATGAAAAAATACAAGAATACAATCAAACTTTAAAAATTCACATTTATCAAAAGACAAAATCAACAGACTAAGAAGCAGCCAGTGGAATGGAAAAATGTGAAAATGATGTATCTGATAAGGGGTTAATATCCATAACTTATAAAAAGCTCATATAACTCAACAACTACCAAGCAAATAACTTCATCAAGCAATAGGCAACAAAATTAACATTTATCCAAAGAAAACAAATGTTAATAGCCATATAAAAATATATTCAAAAGCATTAATCAGGGAAACACAGCTGAAACCACACACACACACACACACACACACACACACACACACACACACACACACACACACCCCAAAAAAAAATCACCTAAGTTCACAAAGATGGGCTGGGTTTTTGTTTTTGTTTTTAAGTAACAGTAGGGATATAGAAAAGATGGAACTCTTGTGCCCACTGCTGAGATCATAAAATGATGTGGCTACTACAGAAAACAGTATGGTAGCTTCTTAAAAATTTAAAATAAGAATAGAACTATTATATGATCTACCTATTTATCTAGTAACAAACTTCTAAGTATACATCCAAAGAGTACACCTGAAGTCTCATAGAGATACATGCATGCACATGGTCATAGCAAAGCTATCAGACACAATGAAGTATAAACATATGTACACACACACACGTGACTTTAGCCTGTGCCAAGCTGATATAAAACCAATGAGGACAAGCAGAAAGAACTCTGAACTGCTGAGCTCTGTCTTTATCCCTTTAGGGTGCAGAAAATTTGAACCCAAGTTCCCATGCTCACATGAAAATGGTCTTACCTGCTGAGCCGTCTCCTCTGCCCTAAAATAAAATTTCTGCTGTTCATTTGTGCTGTGAAATGTATTATTATTACTATTAACATTCCCCTAGTTCAGAACTGAAGTATCCAAACAATGAAGAGAGGGCCACAAATATTTTATATTATAGAGTTTTAAAAATGGAAATTGTGGGCCAACATATGTCTCAGTAGTTAGGAGGGCATGCTGCTCTCCAGAGGACTGGAGCTGTTAAAGTACCTGCAACTCCAGCTCCAAGGGGTCTAATGCCGTCTGTCATCCTTGGGCACTGGCACATACACACGGAAGAAATTAATTTTGTATTGAAACTATGGGCCTAGGAAGATAGCTCAGCAAATAAGAGCATTTGCTGCACAATTGTAAGGACCCAAGTTCTCATAAGGACCTGGGTTCCCAGAACCCACATAAAAAAGCAAATGTGGTCATGCACATGCTTTAACCACAGTGCTGGGGTGCACGGCAGAGACAGGCGGGTTGGAGCTTTTTGGCTGCCAGCTTAGCTCCAGGTTCAGTAAGAGACCCTCTCTCAAGGGAATAAAGAACAGAATGAGGACAGGCACCTCTATGTTTTATACACACACACACAAAAGAAAAAATAAAACTGCATCCTAAAAAGAAAAAATAAAACTGTTTAGTTTTTCTTAAAGGTCATTAAACTTTGAAATAGTTTCAAAACACAAGAATGTAGCACTGAACTAAAATACTGATGGTTTGTTCTAGCCACATCTGTAGTAGGAGACCGCTTGTTCGTTTCCAAGCCGCCCAGACTCATAAAATAATCACACAGAAACTATATTAATTAAATCACTGACTGGCCCATTAGCTTTAACTTCTTATTGGATAACTCTTACATATTAGTTTAACCCATTTCTATTAGTCTGTCTGTGTATTGCCATGTGGCTATAGCTTACCAGGTAAAGTTCCATCTAGCATCTGTCTCTGGTGGGAGCTCCATGGCTTCTCTCTGACTCCACCTCCCATCTGAATCCTTTCTCCCAGCATTCAGCTTAGTTTTCCCCACCTAACTAAGTTCTACCTTGCTATAGGCCAAGCCAGTTTCTTTATTCATCAACCAATAAAAAGCAACACATAGACAGAAGGACCTTCCATACCATTTCCCCTTTTCTGTTTAAACAAAAAGGAAGGCTTTAACTTTAACATAGTAAAATTACATATAACAAAACAGGCATCAAGCAAGAATTACAGTTACAATATTTATATCTACTTTATTTTTATCATAACTAAAAAAAAATCTAAAACTATTCATTCTTCAACTCCATCAAAGACCCCAGAAGGATATAATATTACCTAAGTAAACAGGAAGTACATTGTAAGCAAGTTCCAAAACTCTAGAAATGACAGAGACATCTTGCTGCCTGGACAGTTACCCAAAGTTCTTCTGTACCAATAGAGCATCCATCTTCAGCCTATAGGCCCATAGTGTCTGGCAGACTTTTCCATGAAGCAGAAAATTTCAAAGACAGTTCTGCCTATATTGGCAGTTTGTCAATCACTTTCTTCTGTGTCCTGAAGAATGTCCTGCTTCTTTCATGAAGCAGGAACTCTGAAGGATTGTCTTACCTTTAGGCAAGTTCAGCAGTCATCTCTCTGTGGGTCCTTCATGATCCATTAGCACAGCATACCATCAAGAAGTCCAGGCAAGAGCAGTTTCTTGCCCAAATGGCTAGCAAACTCCATCAGGAGCCTCTTCGATGGCCATCTTTCTCTTGAAGTAACTGGTGCTGCCAGGAGCATATGTGTCTCACTGTCATGAAGTCTTAAGCTCTTAAAACATTTAAAATGCCATATTCTGTAGTCTTTGAAAGGTTTGAAGAATGCCTATCCATCTAATACACATTTCTTTACATCTAGAAAATCTAACTAACATGACTACAAGCTTGACTATTATAGATGATTATCTATTAACCTGTATTTTTTAACTATACATTAAATTTTTAAATGAGCTGTACAAACACAATACCTTAATCAACAGCAGAAACACAAATACATAGTATAACAAAATTGACCTTAAATTTGCATCAATAAACCAAGATCTATACCAATGCAAAGTATCCATCTCTATTGCATATCCCCTTTAAATGTAAACAAGCATTTATAGACAATATTTGGGAATACGGGCGTAGTTCTCTCCATACTGCTTCTTGCTTTTTGTTGGGCAAAATAATTTCTGGGGGTATTCACAACAACCTTTCAGGAGGTCTTGTGTATCAAACTATATTAGTCTAGAAAAATTCCACAAGTTCTCATCTTCTGTGAAAACAAAAGCAGAATCTCTTTTCCAAAGCAACAAATCCTTAGACCCAAATTTGGAAGTCACGATATCTTTAGAACATATATGCTGGTTTAGCTTAGCAGACCATACAATGAAATGTCTCTCTGTACTTAGCTCCTTCACAGTCAAAAAATTTAAAAAAAAAACCACAATAATATACATAATCCAGACTCTCTATGAATTTTCCATCTTCACATGGCTTATCATTTTTTACTCCTTTTAATAAATGACTGTCTGTGCCGGGCAGTGGTGGCGCACGCCTTTAATCCCAGCACTTGGGAGGCAGAGGCAGGCGGATCTCTGTGAGTTAGAGACCAGCCTGGTCTACAAGAGCTAGTTCTAGGACAGGCTCCAAAGCCACAGAGAAACCCTGTCTCAAAAAACCAAAAAAGACTGTCTGTACTCTGTCTCTTTAAAGACTTTATCTTTTTAAAAAAACCATTTACTTCTTTTTATAACTGTATATTTTTTCTTCAATCTCCCAAGCCTACGTACATTTATCCAACACTGTGACCCATTTAGAGGTCTCTTCCATATAAATTTGTTATTATATATTTATAATTCTTTCTGAATCAGGACTGCTTCTTAAAATGCTAAGTGTTTCTTAAAAAACCTAAGTGGCGGCACTGCTAGAGCAAATACAGCCTTGCCTGCTTGCTCCGCCCAGTCCAGCATGGTGGAGCTGTTTGCTGCCTCTGAGAGCCATGTACATTGTTCCACTTTTAGGCACACAGCAGGTCTATGTTGCCATTAAGCAAGTTGTAGAAGTCTGACCACAGACCCCACTCAAATGCTCTGTAGCCGAACGTCCTGAAAGAGCCATTTGTGTTGGTGAACCAGGAAGCTGCCATTTTTTTTTTTAAAAAGAAGACACGCAGTTTTTACTGCGTATCATAATGCCTTGCTCGTTGCAGTCCATCTTAAGAAAAAAAAAAAACCCTGTGGCTATCAAGAAACTGTGCTAAACTCTGTTCTTTTGTGTCTATAATTCCTTCTCAAGCTCTCTCAGGTGTTAAGTGGATTTTAGTTGGCCACGTTGGCGTGCCAATTTGTTTTAAAAGTTAAAATCTTCCTTTTTTATTTAAACAGAAAAGGGGAGGTAGGATTCCCCTCTGTATGTTGTGAATACCATTGGTTAATAAAGAAACTGGCTTGACCTGATAGGGTAGAACAGAGCTAGGTAGGAAAAACTAAACTGAATGCTGGGGAAAAAGGAGATAGAGTCAGAGAGAAGCCATGGAGCCGCTGCCAGAGACAGATGGCGAACCTTGCCGGTAAGCCACAACCACATGGCAATACACAGATTAATGGGAATGGGTTAATTTAAAATGTAAAAGCTAGCCAATAAAAAGTTAGAGCTAATAGGCAAAGCAGTGATTTAATTAATACAGTTTCTGCATGGTCATTTCGGGAGTCTTGGTGGCTGAGAAACAAAAAAGCCTCCTTCTACTACAAATATCTTTATACACATCTTGACCTTTTCCCCCTAAAATCTCTTCTTTTAACTTCTAGGAAACAGGGTTTCCTGGTAGCATTAAGAACTCTTAAACATCTATTGAAAGATATTAGCACATTCCCACTTATTTAAAAACTCTAAAATAAGGAAATACATTCAACTATTTTATTTTAAAATATTGGATCATTTCATAAATATCCCTAACAATGTTAAAAATAAAACAAAAAACATAAAAAAATTAGGTATATTAACACCAATCACCCAGGATCATGATTTTCTTAAAGTCCATCCTCAGAGCCAGGCATAGTGGCACACATCTTTAATCCAGAAGCAGAGACAGAGGCAGGCAGATCTCTGAGTTCAAGGCCAGTATGATCTACACACTGAAATCCAGGACAGCCAGGGCTACATAGAGAACCCTGTTTAGAAAACAAACAAACAAACCCATCATTGTAAGAAAGATCTACAAGACTTAACAGGCCATAAACTGCCTATTTTAAAAATTATTCTTGCCAGGAATGGTGATGCACACCTTTAGCACCTAAGAGGGAGAGACAGGAGCTCAGTCTGGTCTACATAGTGAGTTCAGGCCAGCCAACACTACATAGTAAAACTGTCTAAATAAATAAGTAAATATTTGTAGAGCCAGGAGCAGTAACACACTTTTTTAATTCCAGCACTTGGGTGATGGAGGTAGGAGACAATTTTCTGTACTTGTCTTCATTCTTAAGGTTTACTTTAGCATTTTTATGAGTATTAGAAAAAGTCCCCAAAGCAGTATGTTTCAGTAAAATTTTGACTGAAATATTATAAAATTAAATTGTCAAAAGCAAGTAAGGCTGCAACAAAATTTAAGACTCTAAATTATAATAAGCACTATTTTTAAATATGAAGGGAAAATTATTATTACATCTACATCTGACATTCCATTTACATAATAATAAAATAACAATAACAACAGCAACAATAAACTTCTCTTGTTTATGGTCTACCAGACATAAGCTCTTTTTGATCATACTGGCAAGTAATTTTATCTTTTCATGTCTAATACAATTCTAGACCAGTTCATCTGCTAAGTCAAAACAAGGAAGGGCTTCTGTATTATACTGGCTTCAGTGCAGTTTTTTTTAAGATGCTAAATACAGTTAAGAATTCAACTTTGAAATGATGATGTCTACAGAATTTTTTTAAAAAATCTGAACATAGTACTAGGAAAATTCATTAGCATGTCAGTGTGTTTCTGTTAACATTCCCAAAGTCTGCTACAAAAACATGGAAACCACTATTTTGTCTTTACCGACAATGATGAAAGAAAAAAAAATTGATTCTGCTCAAAAATTTATCATGAAAAGTAACAAAAGGATGCAAAAGTCATAAGAATTTCTTTTGAAAGAAAATTTTATACAACAGTGCTCTGGCCCTTCAAGGAAATGAAAGGGGGAAAATGAATACAGGAATACCTAGGCCCACACATGAAGTAAAATAACCCTGGCAGAGTCCAGTGGAGAAGCTGAGGAAAAACAAACTTGAACAAAACCAACTAGAAACCAACAGAGCACTGAAGGAAGCAAGTAAACCACTGGTGATGAGCACAAATGCACATATACATAAAACAGAGAAGAAAGACGCCCAAACACAAACATGTCTGCAAAGAAAATGGCAATACCTAGGGAAGGGGAGGGCACTATGAATAACTGGCACTATTCTTCTAAAACTTCTCTTTCTCTGTAATCAGACATGTTTATGAAAGACTGCCTTTTCCTGACTGCCTGCTACCAAATTCCCAGCAGCCACTTCCAAAATTACCACACTAAGGCTTAATATTATAAATAAAAGCTTGGCCAATAGCTCAAGCTTGTTACTACCTAACTCTTATTAACCCATATTTAACCCAAAATTAACCCATATTTCTATGTATGCTTTGTCATGTGGCTTGGTACCTTTTCTCAGTACTGCATGCCCATCTCGGTCTCTCTGCATCCACCCTTCTCCTTCCCATCATCATCCTTAGTTTGGTTGCTCTGCCTATACTTCCTGCCTGGCTACTGCCAATCAGTGGTTTATGAAACCAATTTCAGTGACAAATCTTAATGTGTACAAGATCATTATTCCACAGAATTTCCCCCTTTTTGTCTAATTAGAAAGGAAGATTTTAACTTTAATATAGTAAGATTATATGTTTCTATACACTGTGATTATGCATTGATTCCACTGATTAATTTTAAAAAAGCTGTTTGACCAATAGCTATGCAAGATAGGATTAGGCAGAAACATCAAACTGAGGACATAGTTGAGGAGGGGCAGAGTAGAGATGTGAGCACACAATAAAAGCCACAGCCACATAGCAGTATATAGATGAACAGAAATGGGTTAATTTAAATGTAAGAGCTAGTTTGCAATAAGCTTGAGCAATAGGCCAAACAGTTGTGTGATTATTTGGGATCCTGTGGTCAGGACATGAAAGCTCCGCCTCTGTTACATATGGCATCCAACATGGGGTTGAAATTTCCACATAAAACTTGACAGAGCTTAAAAAGGGATTTTAGACACACAGGAAAGGATTTAAGCATGTTTCTTGGTAGCTGCATTTTCCTGGGTGGGCTCTGTTTGCTGTTGGTGAGCAGATGCACAGTTCCTTGGAGACGGCTTCCTTGCTCAGTGCTGGCAGCACAGACGGCTCTTTCAGGAGGTCCTGCTATGGAGCACTTGAATGGGGTTGGTGGGCAGTGTGCTGCATGCTACTTAGTACTGCTTCCCAGAGTTGGGGCAGTGAGCGTGACTCTCGCTGGGATCTCCACCATGGGACTAGACACTTAGAGAACTGAAGAGAAAGAGCCAACTACCAGGCACTAGTGCCATTCACTAAGTTGAGCAGTAACAGCAGCTTTAAGATCTGCCTCATGAGATTAAAAAACAACACAGATATACAATAA
>JAQHUG010000070.1:3891745-3902465 GCA_028555095.1 Dicrostonyx torquatus | reverse complement strand
AGAGAGAGAGAGAGAGAGAGAGAGAGAGAGAGAGAGAGAGAGAGAGAGAGAGAGAACCACCCATAGTGAAGTTAGCAGGGTTATAAGGAGAATGAGTAGCTGGGGGAGGAAGTCCACAAGCTGGAGGAAGTTTAGCATAGGGGAGGAGGTGAGAAGGGCTAGGATGCTTGCATGGCCTTTGATAGGCTAACAGATGCCACAGGGAGCCATGTCCCTTCTAGAAGTTAGGGAAACTTACTTTTCGTGGATGGGAACTAGTTTTGAAAGTTCCTGAGGAATGCTAGCTTTTATCTAACTGCCAGAAATCCTCCTATAATCCAGGCTGAGCTCATTTCTGGATATATGGACTATGTTTTGGGGTTTGGGGAAGTAGTTTCCTTTGAAGACAAGCATGGAAGCAGAGAAAGGCAGTTTTGAAAACTCGGCCGCACTGTGTAGAAGCCGGAACAGCCGTAGTTCCAGAAGCCTATGTAAGGGGCCACAAGCTACAGCTCCCACTGACAGAAGCACTCCAATGTCCTCTCCACAGAAGAACTGATGGGCAAATGTTCACGCTCTGTAATTTTCCAGCTGAATTTTTAAAACAGAAAGCAGTACCAGGCTCTTTTACAATGAAAAGCAAAGAGACTTTCAGGGAGGGAGGGCGGGCGAGTGCACATGCACACAACACACAGATTCAATTCAAACCAAGAGATCTTTCAGAAATTTAGCCATGTAATTTCACAATATAATTCAAAGGGGTATTGGATTTTAGAAGACTGAATTCTAAAGTCCAACATTCCCCTTCAACAAATTATTGCCCGGTATACTTCTTAAACTAACAAGCAGAATTTGAACATCTTGCACTGCTTACAAAAGGAACTAAAATCCCACAGCACCTCTACCAAGAAATCTCAGTGTGTTACTAACTCCTCTTCTAGTGGGTTATTGGTATAATAAGCAGGCAAGCATGGCAAGCACCCAGGAACCCAATACAATGTAGTTAGTATAGTTACACACCTTAGTTAATGCTTACCAGCTGGTACTGACATCATTAGCTGGAAAAAAGGTAAATTCCTATAAACAGGCTTTACTGTTCTTCACATGAGATACCTCATCCTACTCCAAACTAACTTTCTTCTTGACTATTTTTAGGGTTAGAAACTTCAGGAAGCCAACTTGAGGCTTTGACCTTACATATGCCCTCTTTCTTCAAATATTTTTTAGTAAGTGAAAAACAGGGATCTCAATATTCAGTAAGCTACCTCTAGTGTCTAGTGTTCGCTAGGGTTCCGATTTAAGAACTGGAACTATACTACAAAAATAGCAACACAGCATCTACAAGGTTTAAAACGGGAACAGTAGCTGGTTCACACACAGAAGAAGGGACCGATTATGACTTGTGCTTTAAAGTGCTATGCCCACTTCTTTAAGGATATTATTTTTTAACAAAACCACTCATATCACAGAGCTACAGAGCACTTACTAAATGCCAGGCACTGTTACTGGTACTAGTGACGTAATAAAAACCTGTGCTGTCTTTGGGAGCTTTACTGGTGGAGGACACACAGACATAGATGGCTAATACATCACAAGATGTTAAATCCTGACCGTTTCAAAGCACAGGAGTTTCCGGTACCGCAGACTGGAGAGAAAGTTTCCAAGGAAGGGGAAATAAATCCAAAAGGAGACCCAGAAAAGATTTCCTGGGTGGTGGGGAAGGGTACTGTTACAGGGCTATGGGTGGCAGAGTTTTCCATGCAACAGCTCAAGGACAGGAGACAAGATGGGCAGTTCCAAGAAGTCAACAAGTCTGCCACTAACTGACCACAGCCCATGGCAGGAGACGGTGACAGGTTAGGATGCTCTGCAGCTGGGGACTGACTGCATTACCCTGTTTTCCTGCAGCCCTTATCCAATAACTTCTAGCCAGTCGGCCTTTTCTCCTGCAGCTCAATAAATAGCCCCCCCCCCCCCCGCAGTCTCCTCTCTACCCCTTTGCCACCACTCCTGCTGATTTCAACAGTGAGCTTCACAGGACCTCTCAATGGCTGGGATTACAAGGTGCACTCCCTAGCCCCTGCATACAGTGCTGAGGAAGGAACCCAGGGCTTTGTGCATGCTAGGCCCTATTCCAAGCCAAAACTGCACTATTTTTTTAAAATTTATTTTGAGCCAAGGTCTCACTCTGTAGCCCGAGCAGGCTTGGAACTCACTGTGTAGCCTCAGCTGGCCTTGGACTTGCAGTGATTCCCGTCCTCCCCCCACCCCCCGCCTCCCGAGTTTGAGGGTGATCATGCACTAACATCCAGCCTTTCACATATATTTGCTCCCCGTCCCCCAATCCGAACATGTCAGAGATTCTTTCACTACACCGACTAAGCTCCTTAGTTTCTGATGAGCCTGCTTCCACAGAGCTGTACAGAGAAGTCTGTCATGGGAGAAGTCTGGACTCGCAGGCTCCTCCCACAATTAGACAGACAAATTCAGATTCAATAGCCAAAATCTGAGCACATGATTATTTTTTAAATTGAAAATGGATTTTTTTTCATACAATATAATCTGATTGTGGTTGCCTCCCCAACTCTAAAAACACAAAACCGGGAACCATAGTGTGTGTGTATATATACATATACACATGTTTATATACACATATATATGTTTATACCATAGGGTATAAACAAACAAAAACCCAGATAAAGCATTATGGGACCAAATACACACACACACACACACACACACACACACACACCCCAAGAGTTTGTTTTGTGTTGGCCATTATTGCTGGGCATGGGGCCTGGCCTTAAGACTGGTGTATACCCAGTGAGACTGTGAGACTCCACTAGAGAAAAGTAAGCTGTGGTCAACTGGAAAAGGCTTCTGGGTTAGGTATGGGAGCTTGTGTCCATTTCTCCTGTGGGTGCTAGGACCTTATCTGGTGCCATAATGGAAGACATGATTTTTATCTCTAGGCAACTAAAGCCTTCTCTGCAGTCTGCTAGGACACTCATTTGTTTCTGAAAAGACTGACTCTCCTAATACAGACAGGAGTTACTGAAAGACAAGTTGTCTCAGAGGATCATCTAAGCTGAACTAGTGTCTGGAGGTCATAAAGACAAAGGAAAGGAAGAAAAGCCTTGACCTTAAAATTATTTACTTACTTACTGTGCATACATGCACACGTATGATCCAGTGGACAATTTATGAAGTTGAGCATCCCCTTCAAACACATGGGTGCTGGGGACTGAACTCAGGTAGTCAAGATGGCAGCAAGTGCTTTTATCCAACCAGGATCTTGCTGGCTAAAAAGGGCTTAACTTGCAAAGTAGGAAAGATAGGGACTTTTAGTACCTGCTGATAGGTCCAACTTTTCTAGAGACAATGGTCAAAATTCACTAAGACTTTAAAACAGCTTAGAAAATTTGATTCTAGAAATGTGCTTAAAGAAATAATTAAGGATGCATGAAAAGAATTGGTTCATGGGTACTGACCAGAGCTCTGTTTATAATAGGGAAATATATAATGGATTAAAAACAGGGGGACCAGAGAGATGGCTGGGGCTTAAGTGTACTTTGTGATCTGGCAGAGGACCCAGGTTGGATTCCTAGCACCCGAATGACAGCTCACATCTGCCTGTAACCCTGTAATCCATCGAATCCAGAAGATTCAACTTTCTCTTCTGGCTTCTTCTGGTGTCAGTCATATACATGGTACACATATGTGCATACCGGCATTCATAGATACGTATAAATAAAAACACAAGATTTTAAAGGGGAAAAAACTAGCATGGCATGGTGGTACTGTCCGTAACATCAGCACTTGGGAGACTCTGACAGGAGGATTGAGAATTCAGGACTAACCTGGGCTTCATCAGGATACCCTAACACACATGCACGCCTGCACACACACGCACACACAGTGCAATCAAATAAATAAAAAATAGAAGAAATTAAATGTGTATTTACTGAAATTAAAAGTTTGGCACACTATTTAAGAAACACCCCCAAAAATGTCTACATTAACTCGTATTTTAATGATTACATGTAATGTCTAGGTTATCATTTATTTATGTTTATTGTTCTAGTTTGCTTTCTGTAGCTGTGAATAAACATTGTGACCAAAACCAATTTGTGGAGGAAAGGAATCATTTGGTTTAGAGTTCCAGGTCACAGTCCATCGCTGCAGAGGTAGGCTTACTGCTTGTTTCTTAGGCTCCGATGGCTAGATTTCTGACACATCCCAGTATGTCTGAGGGTGGGACCCGCCACAGTGGGCTAGGCCATTCTACATCAATTAATAATTAAGAAGATGCCCCACAGACAGGTCCTGTGTCCTTAATAGGAGTATTTGAAGCATAGGATGATTTGTAACAATGTCTACCTACTGGTAAAGAAAACATGAGGAAATTTTCACTGCTTCTTGTTTCAGTTTTCTAAAATGAACCTACGTTACTTAATTTTTTTTTTTGAAAGATAGTAAAGAGAAAGCAACCTATCCACGGGCAAGAAAAAAGAGAAGCCACGAGTCCCACCCGTGAGCCTGCACTACTGCAGAAGTACCCACAGAGGCCCCAACAGCTCTACCACAAGCTAGAAAGTGCTCCGTCATCCAGTACAAGTTGCTTGTTTAACAATGTATTAATCCATGTAGGGCGTGTTAACACACACTGTGATCCCACAACTCTAAGTGGAGGAGAAGGGCTGAGAGTTTGAAGTCAACCAAGCTATAGTGAAAAATCTGTCTTAAATGTTAAAAAAAAAAAAATCAACACACTGGGTTGACTTTAATGACAAGAAGGATAAAGGTGTGGGAGGAAGGTAGGGCAGCCAAAGTGGGGTTGGAGGGATAGCTCCCCCAGAAGTCTGCTCAGGCAGTCTATTTTCCTTAGTGACAAACAAGTACCCTTTGCTGCAAAATCAGAATTTTGTCTAAAATGCTTAGCATTTTGTTTAATTTATAACTGCATTTACAACCTAGTCTATGGGACCCAATAACATGAGTAACAGGAACTACAAATCCAAAGTTCCAAAACAACAAAGGGCAAAAGAAGGAAAGGCAGGAAGGGGTCTGCCAACCACAAAAGAGGGGCCGGCTTCCTGTCGGTGTTGGTATTGTTTGGTGGACAGCAGCAGTCCCCTTAGTAAAGGTAAAGAAGCCCTAAGACTGGGCTGAGCCTGGGAAGCACGAGGGTGAGAGATGACGACAGAAAAACCAGGAGGAAGTGCTTTTGCAAACTGGTGTTTATATGCATAATCAAACATTAGTCCATAAACCCCTCCACCTCTCAGCAGGGGAGGGAGCCTGCCTAGCCTCACCACAGTTTGTATAGAGCTTATCATGTACCAGGCAGTGTGTGAAGGACTGTATTTATATTTAAATGTTAACTAACGAATTAAAAGATGCAGTTTCCAGGATAAAGAAAAAAAGCAGGAATTGAAAGACTAGGAAATCTAGACTCAAGTCCTAATAGTGTGCAATCTACCAACAGGGCAGAAACAGGTTTCTTTTTGAGTAAAATGGGGATGAAAATACATCTGTTCCACCTACTTCATAGGATTACTGTGCGAAACAAATAGCGCACTGGAGGGTTATGCAAACATTAGTCACTCTTAGTCATTTTAATCCGATTTTATTTTTATAAAATGTTGGAAGGTGGGGGCTACTATGAGTCATGAGCTCAAACACCTATGAGGATAGACCCGGCCATCAGACATCTTCTGAAAATCTATCAGGGAGATAATAATATTCAAGAGAAATAGAGTTACATTAGCCATACATTTTTGCCCTTTTCAAAGGTCATGAGCTTTCTCTAACTTAACTAGTACTTTGCAAAATCAGGAAGCAAAAGCCTTCTCAAAGTACTCTAACCTGAAGCCAGGCTATTGGTGGTGCATGCCTTTAATCCCAGCATTGGGGAAAGAGATCTCTGTGAGTTCGAGGCCAGACTGTTCTACAGAGCTAGTTCCAGGACCTGCTCTAAAGCTACAAAGAAACCCTGTCTCGAAAAACCAAAAAAAAAAAAAAAAAAAAGTTCTCTAACCTGCAAAACACTAAAAATGATCCAAGGTGACAAGAGAAAGCGCTTGCTCTAGTTTACCTGGTGTTAAGGAAGTTCTCAAATCGTTAAGGAACCCCTGAAAACACAAGTATCACTTTTACCAGGCTCCATCTCTCTTTTCCTGTGTTCTTGGTTCAAAACCGCAATTTAAAGTTTAGAAGTGAAAAACTTTTAATTTTTGAAAGCGAAACTGAAAAACAAAATCAGTTAACCTGCATTCCATCATATGTATCTTCATCAAAACCAATGAAAACGATCAAAGCAAAAATGCTTAACTTGCATAAAAAAGGAAGTGGACTAGCAGATCTGTGCAAGGCTGTGGTGACGTCTGTGCCCCCACGCTGATGACCATCCCATCTCACATCTACCTTCGCTACCCTGAAAGACTTCTTTCCCAACTTTCACATTTCTAGGCAAGTAGAAAGACGTTTTAAAATAATTTGCTCCCGGCTATGGTTTAGAGACTCACACCCATCATCAGAACCATGCTTTCTTTTCAGACAGTTTTAAAACATACTTATTTCAGAACCATAAGAAAAATAAATACTAAGATCTTATAAGATGACTTATAAAATAGTAAACAGTTATAGCACTTCATCTAACAAAACATTTTATTTTCACAGTAACAGACTATGTAATATAACCTCTATTTTAGAAGCTTTCAATAAAGTATTGCTGCTTAACAAAAATGTAATTTAAGATGAGATTTTGTGAGCCCTACTTTCAAGTTACTCACTAACTCAAACATGGAAGCCAGCTTCTCCCTAATGTCGACACCCAGGACCCTGAGAGAACACACTTTAATCCCATCCCTATCAAAGCCATTCTCTCTTACATTCAGCTCTGAGGCCATCAAGAACCCTGACAGGCTTTACTAAAGTGTAAGGACTACGAACACCCACAGAGCAGGACTAGGAAAAGTGACATAGCACTGCCTACAAAGTCAGGTTTCAAAGAGGAATACAAGATTTGGCCATGCAACTGGTGAACTTTATTTAATTACATTAACTATGTATATTAATTACAGTAATTTGTAGTTCTTCCCTCAAAAGTCATAAGATGGCAGTTTTTGTCTTAGTTTTCTAGTGCCGATCCCTGAGTTCGCAACTTCGCTGTGGAACCAGGTTCAGGGGACTCAACAGAACAGAGAAGCATCGCCTGCTCCTGACTGTGCACGTGAGCGCCTGGCTGACTCCCTCACCTCCAGGGCTTTGCTCAAACCTAACCTTCTCAGTGAAGTTGATCCGATGATCCTGCTAATTCCTCAACTGCCTCCTGTATCCACCCAGGCAGCCTAGATCCCCTTGACCTGTTTACTTATCTCTTTCTTCATCTTTACTCTCTCCAACATAATACGCATACTTATTCTCTCCTGCATGCTAGAATGTCAGTTCCACAAAGGTAGAAGTCTTTGCTTTCATGTGCCCAAGGGTAATGTCTGTTCTATGAGCGAGCCTACTATGCAAACATCCCCTTCACCTTGTACCCTGTCCTCCATCACTGTATATCAATAGGCCTCACTCTAACCACCTCATGGGACAATGGGCTGGCACGCACTGGAGTTGTTGGCTCTAGCAGTCTGCCACGTGGGTCCTGGGGTCAAACTCAAGTTGTCAGGTTTGGCAGCAGAAGCGTCTACTTGCTGAGCCATCTTAACCCCATACCTCCATTCTTAACAAACCCGTGACTTTCCATGACTACATTGCTCTCTTCTTCAAGACGTATTTATTAAGTTGGGCAGTGGCAAGGCTCACCTTTAGTCCCAACACTAGGGAAGCAGAGGCAGGGAGACCTTTGCATTCAAGGCCTGCCTGGTTTATAGAGTAAGTTCCAGGACAGCCAGGGCTACACAGAGAAAATGAAAAAACAAAAACACAAAAAGAAAAGAAAAATCTCTTTATTGAGCAGATACGGTGTGTTGGCACCATGCTAGGCTATATGATGCAGCGGTACATTATTATTACTATTACTATTATTATTATTGAAAGACCACCATGTTTCTGATTACAATCAGAGCAGATGGAAGCAGGAGAGGCCACAAGCAGGAAGGGCTGAGGGCAGGTCTCAAGACTCCTAGGGAAAGAACCTCCTGAGCCTCCTGTTCCTTCTGACACCATCCGTGCACTGTTTTCTGCTCCTCTCTAAAACTACAGTCTCCTTGGCTCTCTTAAAGCCTTCCTGGTGACCTCACTACACATCACATGCACTAAGGTGACTCCTAAACCTGTATCCCCAGTTCAGAGCTCACTGGACTGGAACCACACTTCCTCCTAAGAGACACATTTCCTTACACAATGTCTGACAGTCACCAAACACAAAATTCAGATCCCACAAGATCTGTATTTCCTGTTAAAAGTACAAAAACTGCCAACCAAGACAAACAAATGCAAAACCAAGAAAACAAAAACATGTAAATACCATAAATTACCTTCTCTTTCTCTTACAGATGATGTGTATTTTTTTAAAAAATTATATAAATCTGAACTCAAATTCATCACTCTTTGATCTTCTACACCAGTATCCAAACTTACATCAACTCCCATGCTGTTATTCTCCGCATTCCACGACTCTGTATTACCTACCCTGATACCAAGAAAACTTCCCAAAATAGTTCTTCAGAGTACAGAAAAAAATACAAATTCCTTCATGTCAACATAAAAGATCTGCCATCTTGTCTTTTCCCACCTCCATTACCAGCTCTTCTAGGCTTGTTGCAAGGGACCTGGGAGAAAGATGCATACCCATCAAGCCTGATCAAGGCTCCTGCCAGTCCCTAGGTTCCTAGATGCTTGCAATCTCTAATCTCTTGTCAATCTAATAACAAACCTGTAGAAAACAGCAACAACAACAAACCCCAAAAACTCCAGTTACTGATCCTTCCCCAGTCGACTACCCTGCCCCATCCCTATAAAAGACAGAGTATTTCTTTCATATCTATTACGGCACTTACTAAATTATGATGATTGCATGTCTCTTTCCCTGACTAAATTACACACTCCTTCTGATAGTGTACTTTCCCCTCCCCAGGCCCTGCATCTCCAGACACTACCACAGAGTCGGCAACTCTATCACTATCCAGTGCTAGGATGAACTAAGCTGTTTCTTTACAATGGGATCCTAGTATACTTTCAAAATGCCTAAAGCCATTCTAAGATCCTAACTGTTGGCTTGGGGGAGAGAAAAGGAGGCCCTGAAGAAAAGATTCATTACTGCAGATCTAACACATCTAGCTTCCTTCCAGAAGAATCCACAGAAATGGTAACACCATATGACAAAAGATTTCTACACAAATTATTTCATTTATAATGGCAAAAGAAACTTAAAAATTGAAAATAACTAATGTAAAACTTAGAGATTCATTCAATGAATCCTTTTAAAAATAGTAATTTTAGAGAAAATGGTTGGTCACCAAACACATGCTATATCATGACTGGCATTATAACACAATGTAAGTGACAAACAGATGCATTCAAAAACATTTAAAAGGCTGGGGGGCTATATCATTAGCAGTATTTATTATACCCAGGCAACCTACTACCACTAACATCATTAAACAAATATTTCCTAAGAAACAGTCTGTGTGGTGTAGTATAGCTGTCCTGGAACAAAACATGTCACACTTACATAAACCAAAGAGTTAATAAGAGTTTAAAAGAAGTACATGTGTACTCTACTCTAAATTTACAGCCTATAAAAGCTGGAAAGATCTTACAATTTCTCTGGAAACTAAACTGGAAGCAATTTTGGTACAAAATGGTAGAAGGCTCCTGTTGCTATCTGTGAACCACGATAATGACCTAACGACGGCTCTGTGTGCCCAAATCACTTGTGGACAGAAGGTGGGAGACACTTTATCTTCAGAGTTCCCCTTCCTGTTAGCAAGTGTTCAATGTTACAGACAGGATCCGCCTCGCTGGAACTTGGTCCTTCATCCATCATCCACCACACTCTCCTCTCTGGTGTTTGCCCAGCACCACTTCCTGCTCTGCCCTCAAAGACTTCCTGCATCTATTTGAATCTTTACATTCCTCTTCTTTCAAGCAGGGAACAGCCATTTAGGACGGAGTGAGCACCTCCTGGGGAGTTCTAGGAAAGGCAGGAGGCTCCAAGGAATGCTGTGTGTTTGCAGGGTGTGAATGGGATTCACAAAGAACCTCACGGCTTTTTAAAGTTACTGCTTCATACTATAGCTCAGGGATTAAAAAGGACCTAGGGCGAGGTACGTGGTAGAAGAGACTACATTATTTTTCACTGTGATTATTTTACTAGTTTCCCTCATGAATGGAAAACACTTTTGGAGCGCCCGAGGATTTTCAGTTTCTTAAAATTACACAATCACAATACACTCACTCTGCCTTAAAAGATTCCACAGTTTCATGTTCTAGGCATATGAAGGAGTAAGGATAAACTCCCAAATTCCACAGGACTTAGATCACTGATGATAAACATGCTATGAAACAGCTCTTCAGAGATGCTTTCCCAGGAAACGCAAGTTATGGAAATTTGTAATGAAAACAGACATGCAGCTATCATAAAGAGCAGTGCAGGAGTCCACAGAGAGTTATACGCACTCTGTTGTGAGATCAAAATTAAGTGCTTAGACTCTGTCGCCTAGAGTCATTTATCCCTTTGTCAACCTTTTAGGGATCATGTACTCTGTGTCTGGGTACAACAAAGCGGGGG
>JAQHUG010000070.1:3870949-3891030 GCA_028555095.1 Dicrostonyx torquatus | reverse complement strand
CTGACGGATGAGGTGTAGAAGGGAGCTGAAGGTCAGGAGGCAAGCTGACCTTTTAACACAACAATACAAGCCTTCCAGAGAGTTGCCCTGGCTGCTACTCTGTAGGGAAAAACGCAGAAGTCTTGGCAAGATCCTTGTGGGGAATATATTCCCTTTAAATTTTCTGTAGTAGGGGGAAGAGGAGGTGGGGGAAGCAAAAACTAAAATTCCCACAAACTGAACTGAACTGGTCTAACTTCCAGTGAATCATAGACAAAGATGACTTAGAATGGGCCTGAGAAAGCAAACAGGAGTTTCTATTTCTCAAAGAACAAGTGTTTCCTAAATGTCCAGTTAACCCAGTGTGCACAATTAGCCTAACTCACCCAAGGAAGGAGATTTCATGGTCCTCCTGCACTTTGCATCGAAAGTGTTCCAGGCCAGAATCAGGGCTCGCTAACTGTTGGGGCAGTCCAGTACCCAGAACAGTGTTTGGTGGGACTCAAGTGCCTGGTTTTAAGGGGTGAAAAGTCTAGCCGGAGAGCCCTCACCTCAGAATCCAGAGCCAGCGGTATCCTGCTATCACTCTGAGGTACTACTTACAAACTTAGAAACACGTAGAGAAGAAAGACATTTTCCTTGCTGAGAACCACCTGTGCTACTTGCACAGTCAACGGCCCTCGGGGGAACCAAGCGATTACTCATGAAACAAGGCCATTTAGGCTATATGTAGATTGCTGTTTGGAACAAACTGATACATAGGTCAAAATATTAAGGTGCTGCAAAAAAAAAAAAAAGACTTTTTCTTATTACCTATCAGGAACTGCAGTAATTCTGCCCTTTGGGGACAAAGAACAAAAGTCATTAAGGGAATCTTGGGCAGTCTTTTCCTTCTGAGCCCTTCAAAAACATAGGAGCCTTAAGAAACTGGTGTGCTTTGCAATGGCATGGCGTTTGTTGTTGTAACGGCAAATTACAAATTTATTATTATTTATCTTGCTATAAAAGCGCACTAAAATGACAGCAGCTCCTATCCACTCGGGATTATAGAGTGCTATAAAATCCCCGAGAGGAATTACAGGAGCAGGAAAACCCAATAAGTAATTATATTTCTTATTATCAACCAGGCACAAACGTCTAAACGTCTGCCAGGTGAAAAACATCTTTCTCTAAATTTGTTTAAATCTAATTACATTTTACTTATTTACTAGGTTTGTGTGTGAGTGTGTTGGCGGGGGAAGGGGGGCGACACTTGCATGTAGAGGTCAGAGGACGACTTGCTTCCACCGGGAGAATCCGGGGGCCGATAAGGTATCGAAAGTCTTGGCAACAAGGCGCCTTTACCTGCTGAGCCATCTCACCATTCTCTAAAAACATCTTCCTACAGGCCGTCATGTTACACACATATCATTTGACTCGAGAACCAGACTGCTTACAGTTCACACTTCAAAGCCAGCTTCCACAGAGCTTTTTAAAGTCAAGCTCGTTCATAACAATAATTTAGAATGCAAGCGTCTGGATTTGCAATATTCTCTCCCGTCTACCGCCTTCCGCGAAGCATTTTTTCCACGCTAACACCAGAACATCCCTCAGACTCACTTCAATACCAAACACACGCCTTAAAAACCACAAAAAAAGCTCAGCGGTGGTTTGGAAGGTGCTGTTAGCCGTGCCCGTCGGCAGCATTAGAACCGGTGGGGAACTCAGGGTGCTCGGAACGGTGCCGCGGGGTCCGGGCCGCTTCCCGGCCGGACGCTGCGGTCCGGCGCATGCCGGGGGCGCCCCCCGTTCGCAGGCCGGGCCCGGGCCTCACCTTGTACACATCCCCGTAGGTGCCGCTGCCGACCCTCTGGACCAGCTCGTAGTCGTGCTGCGGGTTCCGCCTCAGGATGTCGGCGGCAGGCCGCAGCGGGGCCTCCATCTTCGCAGCGCCCAGCCCGGGGCTCTGCCCGCGGCGCCCGGATCCCGCTAACGAGGACGCGCGGCGCTTCCCAACATGGAGCCTCGGCGCGCAGTTGCGCCTGCACCCGCGAGAGCGAGCGCGGGGGCGTCACGGGCCGCGACCCCGGCGGCCTCCGGGCCTTCCCCGGCCCCGCCAGGCCCCGAGCCGTCCACACCCGAGGGACCGTCCGTGCCGGGCCGAAGGAGCGAGCGAGCGCCGCGTCCTCTCGAACACGGCCGTGCGCAGAGTCGCCGCTGCCGCCGCCACACCACGTTCCCCACCCGCGGCTGCGTCACCGGGAGACACGTTCGCGGCCGGCGTGGACTGAGCCGGCCCGCCCGGGAGCGCAGGCCGCGGACCCAGAGTGCCGCCCTGAGGCCCGCCGAGCGCACAACACCCTCGCCGCCGTCGCGCCCCGCCTCCCAGCGGCTTGCGGGGCGCCCGGGGGCGTTCGTGCGGCTTCTGACCCGCCCAGGCCTAGCCGGGATTCGTCCAGTTGCCAGCTGGACGAGAGGAGGGTGGGCCAGTACGCAGATCTCGAGGGCGCTGCCCTCCTAGTTCTACACAGTCGAGGTAAACTGAGGCCGCCCGGGTCGGAGGTGGGGGAGTGCCGGGTTAACTAAAGACCGGCACACCCGACTGCTCCTTCCTGTTTTACCGACTGTTCCCCGTGGTACCGGTTGTGAGGCTGGACCGCACACCTGACCTGCACAACCTGTCTTTCACCGGGGTTTCCCGGGCCCTTTGTGAAAACCCCCAATTCCTACGAAGTCCGGTGGTCTCTGGGCACCACCACAGTATTGCAACTTTAACGGGACCAGGAGTTCCACAGATGCTATAACAAAGCTAGGGATCTTGGTCTGGTTCTGGCTCCAACCCTTCCAAAGTAGGTGATCTGGGACAAAGCATTCTTTGCAACAACTCAGTTTCCTTGTCTGTAGATGGAAGAGGATGGAGTTTTTGCATTTGACACCCCAGAAATGTTTGTAAAGCTTTTCTACAGGATTGTAGAGAGGATTATCAAATTTAAGAGGTTTTGAACCGCTTAACAATACACAGGATGTTGAGCAAGCATCAAGAGAAGTGATTGGCTAATGTTTCACAGTCTGATTTCCAATCTTGTTCTGAAGGTAGAAATTAAGTTACCATTTTTTTTAGGTAGACTGGTAAAGTTATTTCTAGAGTGCTGCCGAGATTTGCAGCAGAAAAAACAGCAGAGGGCTCAGTGGTTAAGAACAGAGTTCTACAGAGTACGGGTTGATTGGCCCTATCTGCACGTCTATTCACGACTGTCAGTAAGTCTAGGGAGTCCGACGCCCTCTTCTGGCCGTAGGCACCAGGCACCCGCATGGTGTACAGACATACAAGCAGGCAAAACATAAAATAAAAATTTAAGAAAAATGGGAAAACTAGGCTACTGTATGTGCAGTGACAGAAAAATGACAACAGAGCAAGTTTCAGGTGACATGCGGCTCCAGACACAATCCCGTTGTGCTTTGAGAAATTCACTTCTTATAGTTAATAAATGAAAAAATGAAATTAACACCTTACCAGAACAGGGAGTATATGCATTTTCTTGTATTCCACGCACAAAGGGCGCTTATTCAGGGGCCATAAGGAAAGCCCAGACTTTCATGCTCCAGGGACAGAGCCTGTGTGTGTGCGCGGCCTGCAAAGGAAGAAGCTGAAGAACAGTTCTGTCTTTCAAAGCTTCTTGGCACTTGTTTTGATGGGCACATACTTTTGGCTTCGATGATCCAAAATCTCTTCAAATGTTCTATTGGTGTCTTAGTACTTATTTACTGTCATGGATTTATGTTGGTCATGTAGTCAAACCCACCGTTACCCGCTCTGAGGCTGGGCCATTGTCGAGCATTCATGGATTGAGAGCCGTCCACCAGACCTTCCCCAGAATAGTCAGGTAAACTTGAAGGGTGGGCTCGTGTGATGGGAAAGCAGCCCTCCACGTTCAGGGTCAAAACTGGAGCACTGCTCCTTTCTGTCGCATGAAATGTGTGTTTGTTCTTATTTATGTCTGTGTTATCCCATAGAGAATTTGAATCAGCGCACACAAAATACTTATTTTTACACAAGATAAAAATAAGTGAGCGGAAACTGCGGGAAATTTGAAAGGGGGGAAACAGGAAACCAGAACAATGCAACCAAAAAAAAAACCCAGCAGATTTGATTGTGCTTTTTGTTTGTTTGTTTCTGAGATAAAGATGAACGAGTTGATCAAGAGAGGCCTATCTTTCCCTGATGCAAAGACCTCAGAAAAGTTTCCCTCCTGAGTCTTAACAAACTGGAAACTCTGAGTACCCAGTTTGAGACAAGGATAAATATCTTGTAACAGCCCTTTAAGTGTATTATTCTTGAAACACAATATTTAAAATGAATTAGGCAATAAAAAGTTTGAAGTCACAAGTGAAGGTATGTTATGTTGCCAGTAATGGCAGCTCCATATGCTTTGACCATCAACTACCAAGCGGATAGCACGGAAAGCCAAGATCCTGTGTGATGGTTAAAAATAGTGTCTGCAATAATCATTATTTTACTTGTACCACAGATGATGCAAACAGGAAAACATTCGCTTTATACTAACGCCAAAAAAATTTTAAAGATATTTTTTCAAAACTAGCTGAGTTAATAAGATCAGTGACATAGGTTGTTTGGTAAAGAAATTTAAATTCAATTTACTATAAACAAACTGAATAGGTTTAGTTTATATACTAAAAAATTTACACATATAATTTCAAGGTTGAAAGTTATATAATAGTAAATCATTGTAGCTAACATTGAGGTTTGCTTTGTTACCGAGTTTGTGGTCAGCTTTAGAGAAGTTTCCATGAGGTGCTGAGAAGAAGGTATATTTTATGTTTGGGTGGAATAGTCTATAGATGTCTGCTAAATACATTTGAGTCATAACTTTTGTTAGTTCCTTTATTTCTCAATTAAGTTTCTGCCTGATAATCCTGTCCAGTGGTGAAAGTGGGGTGTTGAAGTCTCCCACTATTAGTATGTGGAGTTTGATGTGTGGTCTAAGCTTTAATAATGTTTCTTTTACAAATGTGGGTATCTTTGTTTTTGGGTTATAGATGTTCAGAATTGAGAATCCCTCTTGATGGATTTTTTTTCTGTGATGAATATGAAATGTCCTTCTTCATCTCTTTTGATAAAATTTACAAGGGGTTAAGACCATGATGATGAAACTCACAGATACACCTCACTGAGATAGTGGGAGTTCACTGACTGACAGATGGGGAACCTGAATAGAACCAAACTAGGTCATCTGAATGTGGGTGACAGTTGTGTGACTTGGGTAGTTTGTGGGGCCACTGACAATGGAACCAGTATTTATCCCTAGTGCATGAAATGGCTTTTTGGAACCCATTCCCTATGGAGGGATACCTTGCTCAGCCTAGATACAGGGGGAAGGGTCTTGGTCCTACCTCAAGTGACTTTGTTGGCTCCCCATGGGAGGCCTCACCCTCTCTGAGAAGTGGTTGGGGGTGGGAGAGGGAACTGGGATTGGTGTATAAAGTTAAAAAAGATTGTTTTAAAAAATAAAATAAAAAAAAACAAGAAGGCAAGGACACCCTCCCCCTCCTATATAGTATGACATCCTATAGGGGATGTCATACTATAGCTTAAGAAATGCTGATATACCGAAGTTGTTTGCTGTGGGTGGTAGGTGGACCTCAGTGGCCCAGCTGTTGCATTGTTTATGTGCAGACACTGAAGGATGAGAGGTGACATGGATGGTGCTCCATGTTACACACAAGTGCCACCAAGATGGAGCAACAGGTCTATAGTTCAAGTATCCACCCAGGGAAGGTGGGACACTGAATTCTTGATTTACCTAGCCTGTCTTTACTTTTATGAGAAGTTCTTTTAATAGCATCTCATTGTGTCTTATTTTTTCTCCAAATCCTGATTAATAAAATTATATGAGTTGGAAATAGTGTAAAAAAAAAAAAAAGACCCTTGAGATTGCATTCAGGGATGGTGCTACCTATCTGGTGATGAACTGCATAAAACCGGCAGAGGAAAGTGAAGCAATACTATTCTACAGTATGGAGTAACCCAAATGGCATTAGTAATGACCTGAAATGGATTGCCACTGGAAGGTGTGACATCAACATTGAATCCTTAGCACTCAGCTGCTAATGATAATAACGGTTACTAAAACTATAATGTTATTTAGTTTGGTCTGACTGGTTCTGTGAGAAAGGATACATGTGCACATGCACACATACAAACAGATGGTGTACAGGGCAGGGAGTGGAAACTGAGAGACTTGAGTTGTACTTAAAATATGTGTAGATACTCTGAAGATTTGTGTGTGTGTGTGTGTGTGTGTGTGTGTGTGTAATAGCTTTGAAGAAACCCTTTGTCTCTTATAACTGCCGGCCACCAATGGCTAAGGATCAAGGCTGGTGCCTGACTCCAAGGGCTACAGAATTGAAACTCAGTAACTCCAAGATCTATGTCTGTTAGGCTAAGGTAAGGGCACTGAAGGGGATGATCTGGGACCTTGTGCCAGGGCTTGGGCATTTGAGCAGGTTAAGAGTAAGGATAAAAGTTTTGAACATGAGTTAGAGTTTCAGCATAGCTCAGATGGAGAAGTTCGAGCCTGGTCTTGGATGTAAGAGTTCATATACCTGAAGATGTTATAGAATCTTGCCAAATGCTTGCCTAGAATTGAGATCTATGTGTTGACTTGAGCATGTGGAAGCCCTTCCACATGGGTTAGTTGAAGCTAGCACTTAATAATGGCTGTCTTACTTTTTCATTGCTATGAGAAAAAAACCATGACCAAGGCAAGTTATTAAAGAAAGTTTTAATTTGGCTTACAGTTTCAGAGTGTCAGAGTTCATGGTGGAGTGAGGAACAGCTGACAGCTTGCATCTTGATCCGTAACAAGCAGGCAGAAAGGGCAGTCACTGGGAATCACAGTTGTCTTTGGAAACCTCAAAGCAAGCCCACCCTTAGTGACACATGTTCTCCAACAGGCCACACCTCCTAATCCTTCCCAAACGATTCTGCCAACTGTGGACCAAATGTTAAAATATATGGGCCTGTGAGGCCATGTTCATCCAAACCACTGCAATAGCTTGCAGTTTCTATATGGAAGTGTCAGAGTTTCCCTCATCTCTTCTAAAGGAAGGACTCTGTAGGTTCGGGAAGATGGAAATGTGGATTTTAAATATGAAGTGTACCTTCAAATGCTTAGGTGTGGACGGTTTTATTCATAGCTGGTAGATCCAGTCATGGAGATGGTTGGTTTGTGAGGATTTTGAACTAAATGATGGATTGAGTCATTTTAGTGACAAAATTTGAATGGACTTTTTGGGATATTGGAAGTTATAGAAGGTAAACCTCATTGGAGGAAGCAAGTCACGGAGAACATTGCCTGTAAGGGATATTTTTTTGTGCCTGACTCCCTACTCTATTTCTCTTTCCTTCCTGGCTGCTGTGAGGCCCGTCTTGCCATGGTACCATCCCTCTGCATAGAACCAAAGCTATAGAGCCGGTTGGCCATAGTTCATAAGCTCTGAAAGCTAAGTTTTCAGTTGTTTCTTGTCAGGTGTTATGTCACAGTGATAAAAAAAAAGACTGGCCTGTGCTTTACCATGTTCATCCTGCATGGTTGTGCTTTGTGCGCACTGCTGGGAAATATTTTTTTCAGGTGTGACTGTTGTTTATGCTGCATTTGTTTAACTCTGTGAAGCTGTGATTCTTTGCCTGCCTAACACACCTGATGGTCTAATAAAGAGCTGAACAGTCAATAGCAAGAGAGGAGCAAGGCTAGGCAGGATGAGCAGGCAGAGAGTATAAACAGAAGAAACAAGGATGAAGAGGAACAGCAAGAACAAGGAGAGGAGGCCATCAGTGAAGGAGGGTTCATCTGTATTTCTGTGCTTTGATTGGTTAAATAAAAAAGCTGCCTGGGCCATTTGATAGGGCAGAACTTAGATAGGCGGGGAAAAGAAAAGAGGACGCTGGGAAGAAGACTGGGTCAGAGCCAGTCTCCATGAAGCTCCCGTCGCAGATGGATGTATCTTAGAACAATCCGGTAAGATCACCACCTTGTAGTGACATACAGACTTTTATAATGGGTTAGTTTAGATGTGAGAGGTAGCCAAGAAAAGGCTAGAGATAATGGGCAAGGCAGTATTTGAATTAATACAGTTCTCCTGTGGTTATTTCGGGCATAAGCAAGCAACCAGCGGCTGAGCGGGCTGGCAGCTGGGGAACACAACACGCACCTCTCCCCCACTTACAACACATCAGGGGCCAACCACCCAGCCAGATACAGAGTAAGAAGGAAAGTAAGATGTACAGAAATAATAAATATAAAAGCCCAGAGGCAAAAGGTAGTCGGGATGATTAGTTAAGAAAAGCTGGCAAGAAGCTTGCCAAACTAAGACTGGGCATTCATAACTAATAATTAGCCTCTGTAAGTGATTTTTTGGGGAGCTGGGTGGTGGGTCCCTCAAAAAGCCAAAAGAATAAAACACCACACAATAGCACACCGTCAGAGAGGGCACATAGAATTTTCCCAATTGAGACATTGAGTGAATTGGAGCAGAGACATTCTTGCCAGCCTCTTTGGTGACTGTCCTCAGTAGGTTGGAGATGATGTTGCCACAGTAACACAGGGAGGTCCTTGTAGAGGACAGAAGACATAACTGTTAAACACATGCTGGGTACAGTTACTATTGATAACTCTTAAAAAGAAGTGATAACTGGTATTTTGATTACAAAGGATGTGGTGGTGGCCTATGAATCCCCAGACCTCTGAAACAAATGAAGCCAGGAGCCTATTTAATTGCTACTTAATATATGTGAGTGGAAGAGTCATAGGAACATGGGCAGAAAAGGAACTGGTCACTATAATAGTGATGCAGAACATTAACATCTGGTCGTAAGCCAGTTCTTAAACCTGGAATCCCTTAATTAAGGGGTGGAAGGCAGGTTTCTTTGAGGAAGGATTCTGCCGATGGTTACACATGATGATTGTCCCAGAGACGTGGCCTTTTACCAGGATGGATGTGATGAGGAATGTCAAATTCCCAGACAGTCAGAGGATAGCAGTCTGCGCATCATAGTCCCTGAAGCACCAGTGCAATACATCAGGCGACCCCAACGGAGGCTGAGGAAGTCAGATGTAGTCCTGGCTCACGTCTTTGATGAAAGGTCTAGAAGAAGCAACAATAAATGCTGAGATGTATGTGAGAACGGGCACGCTGCACAGAGGAAACAAGAGGCTTGCGGATGTTAGGGCTGTGAAATTGTAGGACTGAAAGGACCAGCGTGACCCCTGTGCCTGAGGTAGAAATCAAACCTTACCACTTGGGAAATTAGTGTCACTGTTAAAGATCTGAAAGATATTTGTGCATTTGTTAAAAATCTGAGAGGGGGCTAGAGGGAAGGTCAGAAGTTAAGAACACTTGCTGCTCTTTCAGAGGACCCAGGTTTGTTTTTCAGTACCCACCTGGTGGCTCCATTCTAGGCATTAGCTGAAATCTAAAAAATTAAAAATTTTAAATCTGAGAGTTTTGTCTTTTAACACATCTGCTTAGTCCATCCAGTAGTGTCTTGGTCTGCTTTTTGTTGCTATGCCAGAATATCCAGACTGAGAATTCATATCTCTTAGTTCTGATGGCTACACAGTCCGATATCAAGGTGTTGGCATCTGGTGAAACCTTCAGTTATATTGTCACTTAACAGAAGGCAGGAGGACAAGAATTTGCTAGTGTGAAATGGGTAGATGAGAGAAGCTCATCATTAAAGAATTTAAGTGGAGGGCTGGAGAGATGGCTCAGTGGTTAAGAGCACTGGCTGCTCTTCCAGAAGTCCTGAGTTCGATTCCCTGCAACCACATGGTGGCTCACAACCATCTGTAATGAGATCTGGTGCCCTCTTCTGGCGTGCGGGCAAACATAGAGGCAGAATGTTGTATACATAATAAATAAATCTTTAAAACAATAATAAAAAAAAGAATTTAAGTGGACCCAGCATTCATAAGCTAATCATCCCTTAAAGGACCCGTCTTTTGACATTGTTACAATAGGGATCAAGTTTGCAACATATGAACTTTGGTGGACACTTGCAAACCATTCCAAATAGACAAATTAGCATTGGAGATTGGAAACACCTCTACAGGTAAAGTGCTTGCTAAGCAAGTATCACCACCTTAGTTCAGGTCCCTGGCACCATCTGAAAGCCAGGCATGGTGGAATCACCTGTGGCTCTAGCACCGGCCAGGCAGAGACAAGAGGATCGCAGGGGCTTGCTGGTCAGTCAGTTGAAACAGTGAGCTTGGGGTTCACTGAGAGACCCTGTCTCAACAAAATAAGAAGGCAGTTGAGGAAGACATTGTCAGCCTCTGTCCTCCACATGTATACATGTAAGTGAGCAAACGTTGGGAAGCTCCCTGGTTTGTTTGTTTTTTTTTCCACACATGTAGACCACACACAAACATGAACAGTCAGTTTGTAGTACTGCATTTAGGACCTTTTCTAGAACCAATAAACATCAACTTGGTAGCCTGAGCGTGGCTGCTGACCAGAAGCCCAGAGTGTAGCTTTTTCAGTTCCTGGTTAAACAAGGATAATCTGAAGCACTCTGCTTTCCTGAGGCTGTGATAGCGCCATCACTGTTCTACCTTGTCTGCTCAGTGACACAGTGTAATTCTAGGCTGACCTTCGTTTCCTTGCTATCTAGAAGAACATCATGGCAGTCTATTATTTTGGTTCCATTTTATAAATATGGCCTGAGGAACAGGAAGAATCTACCATCCTACATACTTTAAGAAGTCTATTATGGCAGATATGACCTCATACATATAGTCATTGCTACTTAGGAACTTAAGACAGGAGATCCATGAACCTAGGATCCATACACTGGGCAAAATTATTTTAATTCATTCCTTAAAACAAAAACAAATTACCCTTATGCTAGAGGATAAACATAAATCCATGGGGTCCTATCACATAAATTTGTCCATCTCAGAGGATGATGTGCGCAGCTGATCTATTTGGAGTTTGAAGACAGTGTACTGCATTCACTGCTCTTTGATCCTTTTCCACATAACACGTGACTACCAGTTTTCTTTTTTCTATGTATTTTTAATTTTTTAATGCAATCTTTTCTCATTTACATAGCTATCCCCATTCCCACTCCCTCGCCGCCTCCTGCCCCACCCTTCCTCCCACTCACCTCATCTACTCCTCAGAAAGAGTAAGGCTTCTTCTCATGGGTCAACAAGTCTGACACACCACTTCCAGGCAGGACCAAGACCCTCCCCCCAAAACTAGGTTGAGCAAGGTATCCCTCGTAGAGAATGGGCTCCAAGACTCCAGTTCAAGCACTAGGAATAAATCCTGGTCCTACTGCCCTTACTGCCAGTGGCCCCACAGACTGCCCAAGCTCCACAACTGTCCCCCACATTCAATGGGCCTACTTTGGTCCTATGCAGGTTCCCCCGCTATCAGTCCAGAGTCAGTGAGCTTTCACTAGCTCAGGTCAGCTGTCTCTGGGTATCGCCATCATGGTCTTGACCCCTTTGCTCATATTATCGCTCCTCCCTCTCTTGGACTGGTCTCTGGAAGCCTGGCCCTGTGCTGCACTGTGGATCTCTGTATCTGCTTCCATCAGTTGCCGGATGAAGGGTCTATGATGACAGTTAAGGTAGCATGACTGCCAGTCTTCATGGGATCCTGAACAACACAACACCTGGCTATGCCATACAAATGTCTTGATACTTGGGCTTTAGGACTCAGCAGGCCTGACGGTGAATACACATATCATATGGAGTTTCTGGCAAACCCAAAATGGGAATTGCAGCACTAAGGAAAATACTATATAGGATTTTGAGGTATGAACAGGCCAGATCTGTGATGTCTGTACCACTGAGAGCCGATTCTTGGCTTACTGCCAGGCATTTGGTGACTGTTTAACAGCATACTGTGGGATACTAAGTGACTGTGTGGCGTAGACTGTTCTCGCGGAACTATGTGTGATCTAGCTCACTAAATCCTAAGTGCAGGCATCAGAATTCCACGGATGAATGGAATCCTGGGAAAGCTTGGCACAGTCTGGAAGCACAGGTAAATTTCTGAAAATTTCCATGGCATCCACCCTTCTCACCCACACCCCTTTTCTTCTACTTACACATTCTGGCTCAGGGTCATTTAGCAGAGGAAGAGCGTGTGCAGGCCTGGTTTATGATCAGTCAGCATTCTGTGTTAGCACCAATGTGAAGCAGCTTGCTTCTGATTTATGGCCCTGATTTCACAAAGAGGAATGACAATGAAGAGAAATTCTCCCAGTGGGTACAGTGTTGAGCAGTACATTTCATTGACCTTTTTGTTAGGAAGGAGAACTGGCCTGAGGAATGAATCAGTATTGATTTATGCACAGTAGATAATAGATTAGCCAGTGACTTGGAAAGAAGAAGATTAAAATTAAGGAAATCATTAGATAAGGTATTGTGGATGGGTTATTAGAATTATAGAAAATGTGAAAATATTTGTGAACGGTATTACCCCCACCCGAGGGTGTTCACCCTGATAAGTGATTCCTCAAGATGATGTGTCCTGTAGATGTCAGCCAGCTAGTCTCTTTGCCCAGTCACTGTAGTGCTTGCTTAGTTGCCCCACATGGCAAAAAAAATTAGGGTAAATAGTCTACTTAGCAGTCCGGATTTCTGTTTGCCAAGTATACCAGTACTGTCATCATGGAGTGTTTGACTTGTTTACAGCAGAGGCCGTTACAGAGACTCAAGTCTGATATTGTTGTCCAGATCAGCCGGTCATCTGATGGTAATTTAATTGTACTTGATCTTTTCTATGATGATGGGAAGGGCAATTTGCCTCCACAGAAATAGATATGTATTGCACATGGTTTGTCTTTCCTGTCCATAAAGCTCCTTCTAGCGTCATAACCCATGGGCTCATAGAACACCTTGTTTCATCTCCATGTTTCACTGCCACAAACAGCATTGTGTTTGGACAAGAAACTGAGTTTGCTAAGAATGCAGTGTGTCAGGATAGTCTCCCTGTGGAGTTAGGCTTTGGCCTCACACCCATGAGTCAGAAATGGCTAATTAATATATATAGTGGGGGTGGGTGTTTGCTGACTGAGATGTGGGCTCCGTGAAAATTTGGCATACAAGTTAACCCAGTATTCATATTCTGTGATATATAATCCATGGTCAGAATTCATGGGCCTGTGAACCAAGGGTTAGATGTATCATTGCTCTTAGATTATTCTGTTGTACCCAAATCCGTGGGTCCCCACAGAAGCCAACAAAGGAGACCGAGTCCCATATGTAAAAGCAAAGAGCCTTTATTTTAATTAAGTTTGCAAACTCGGTCTCTCTGCATGTCCAACCTATTGGAATATCCGGAGAGCCCTGAGCTCAGTTAGAATTGGGTTCTTATAGTAGTAAAGGTGAAGGTGAGGGGTCTCTGAGGTTCAGGACCCTGATTGGCTAGGGGTGTCCTGGTGAAGTGCTGGCAGGTGTTTCTATCTACAGTGCTTGGAATGTCAGGAATTTTCTTTGAATGGTCTGCTCTTGGGTGGGGGTCGAATAATCTGGGCCTGCCAGGAATTGTCTCAGGGTAAACTATTGAGATTCTAGACCTCATTTAAATTTATCGATGGCCAGAGTCCCAGATGATAATGGTTAGAGGAAGTAAAGAACTTCCTTCCTGTCCAGACTTAGATTATCACGGCTGGCCCTCACATTTCCCCCTTCACAAGCAACCATGAAGGAAGGACCCAACTGTTGTTTTAAGGAGGCATGGAACTATTTAAATTAATAAATCTATTAATTGACAACTCTGGACCTAGTATATTAACAGACACTATAGGTAACTATCTTGTCCCACATGCCAGGGAGTTTTCCTTTGTCTCAGTCTTTTAACCTGATGTGTTTCTTTCTGCAACTGCTTCAAGCTGACATTGGAGCGTTGTTATCCAGGCCCAAGTAGGTTGAAAGGCTAGCCAAAGGTGGGGGTGGGCATTTAGGCAGTGGGGCACTCATCAGACTTCCTTGAAGGAGCAGGGAGTGTTCATATCAGCTGGACTGGTCCAAGTCAGCTTTCATGAAGTCCAGGGCTCGTCACCATTTAGAGCAGGTTGGAGGCAGCAACCAATGCTTAGATGCATCTGCCAGCCAGGTGGAAGCCTATTGAGATAAGTTTAAACTAGGAACAGAAATTAAAATTTATTTACTTAAAGAAAAGCCCATATTGTAGAGAAAGAGCAGATAACAGGCATCTGTAAACAGAAAGAGTAGATTCATACCTTTGGGTCCTAGCAAAAAACTAAACATCTTTAAGTTTACATTTAAATGGCAACCAGAATAGATCTAAAATCTTGAGCTTGTGACCCACACAGTAAGTAGTTATTGCTCTATTAGCCTATTAGAAATATACCATGGGGGATGGGGGAAGAAATCAGAAACATACACTCAAGCTTCTAATATTATTAACACTAACATTGCTATATGAGTTTCTGTGTGGCCTTCCATTATAATTTCTTTAGGATACACACATAGAAGGAGGATTGCTGAGTTATGTAGTAATCCTGTGTTTAGTTCAAAGAAGTACCATACTCCGACTGCAAGCATCAAGTTAGCCGGGTGGTGGTGGCGCACACCTTTAATCCCAGCACTCGGCTTGGGAGGCAGAGGCAGGCAGATCTCTGTGAGTTCGAGACCAACCTGGTCTACAAGAGCTAGTTCCAGGACAGGCTCCAAAGCTATAGAGAAACCCTGTCTCGAAAAACAAAACAAAACAAACAAACAAAAAAACATCAAACAAGCTCTCAAAACCTGCCCTCAGTGACACACTTCCTTCAGCAAGGCCACATCTGGTAAACCTACTGAAACAGTGCTACCAACTAAAAATCAAGTATTTGAATGCCCCAGATTATTGGGAGATATATCATTCAAACCACCCTAGTGTTGCTTAATATATAAAAGTGTGTGTGTGTGTGTGTGTGTGTTTGGAAGAAAGAGCTGCTAACTGTATAATGTAAAATAAATTATAGAATGATTTTAAATTTCCATTTAAAATATTTAATATAAATAATTCAGACAAGAATACCGGGATTGCTGAAATCATTAGGTAAACAGTCTCAGGCTACAGGTAAAGACATACTATATCCACAGTCATTTACTGAAGCTTTTTTGTAATGTCCAATCTCAGTATTTACCCATAAATTACTTCACTAAAAGGGAAAATGGGTTTTACAAAAGTGAGTTGCTTGAAATAATACCCTAAGTAGAGAGCATGGATCTGGTCGTTAAGAGGCTGGCAGTGTGTGGATCAGCAGAGTGTGGGCAACAAACTGAGGAGGTGAATGGGATGGAAACGCCTGTGGTCAAAGAGTGTGAAGGGATGGGTCTGCAGTTTGCTGACCATACCAAAGTTTGCACAGAGAGCCAGAAACATCTAAAACAAATTTAAAAAAAAAAAAGAGTAAGGATTTTTTTAGTATTTGTTGTATTTCATTTTTCCTTGTAATTTGCCTCCAACCTTTCTGACTGCCACAGCATCCTGTACCACTGCTGATGGGGCCTGATTTCTCTTCATGTTTGCTATCAGACTATGTATAACTCCAGACTGGCTTTGCAACTCTGGGAAGATGCTCCATTAGACATTGAACAGTTACAGATCACAGTGAATCTCTAGCTTTGATCTAAATTAGCCTAATTTTAAGTATACATATACAACAATACAAGGTGTCTTCTTTTTAAAATATGACCTTACTTTTAAAATGAAACTTAAAAGATGCTGGAGGATAATGCAAAGTGCTTTTATTTGTCCAAATGTTGCTTGTGTGCATTGGAGCAGCCAGAATAATGATGGTTTCTACATTTTTGTCACTAGATAATGCTTTTAAATTCTGCGTGTGCCAGGGGGTAGGGGGTGCTGTTTATTTGTGTGTGTGTTTGTTGAAAATATTGCAGTATATAGTCTGTCACTGTCTTCACAATCTGGGGGTGGGCCAAGGTACAGAGGGTGTGACGCTGGTATTTGTGTGAACTCCAGCTGGTGATGCTGAGCTTGGTTCATCTGCTTTCTCCTCCCTTTTCCTCCCCAGTCCTTCCCACCAGCGCCACAGCAACATCCTCAGAGTCTAAGAGAACTGCGCCCAGAGCGGGCACAGAGCCTTTTACTGCCGGCAACCTGCGGCCCTGGAGAAGACCACAAGAGGAGTGACAGCGCCTCTCCACCACTAGCCTACGGACCGCCATGGCCAAGAGCCGCAGGGACAGAAACAGTTGGGGTGAGTAGCAATCAATAACTTGTGCAGCCTTCACAGGGTCTGGCCCTCTGTTTTCTGCTGCTGGGTGCCTGCCTTTGCAGCCAGAGACAGCTTACTGCTCCGATGAATCGCGCTGTCACCGGTGCTGAGCCTGGTGCGGGCCAGGCCTGCGGCTCCCTCCCGATCCCAAGCCGCCTCCTCCCAGCATTTGGACAGCACCCACCCAGCTCCTCTGGGGACTCTGGGCTCCGCCCTAAGAGCCAGGTTAGAAGGTTGGCGCAGAAGGTGGTCTAGGGTTGTGGTAGCGGGCGAAGAGGAGCAAAGGGTCGATCTGGAGCAGGCGAAGCCCCAACCCGCTTTCTGGGGTAAGGGCTTATTCCGAATGCTGGGCTCTGGGCGGGTGGTGAAACAATGAGGCGGAGCGCGCGAGCTAGGACACTGCGCTGCAGAGCGTCTCAGCAGCCTGGGAGATGGGGTACCCTCCTGAGAGTCCCTAGCACTGCACACTTACTTCATTTTGGGGTTAGTGGAGGAATGGGGAAGAAGGCAACAGAGTTGGGGTTTCTAGCCTGCCGCCCACCCAGACCTTCTTCAGACTAGCCTCAAGACTGTCTTTGTTCTTCGATGATTTTTACCTTGTGGAGATACTAGGTTCATGATTCAGCACCGGGCCTAAGGAAGGGCTGGGCCCAGTGGGTTCACGCGCGAGTGGGTGGGCGGTGCTCACGCAGGCAGAGTGGAGAGGAGCGCAGTGATGCGGGAAAAACCGCGCCCCGCCCGCTGTGCTGTTCCGGACCAGATCTGGAGGAGTGTGGGCGCCTGGGCGGCCTTGTCGGGTTGGGCTCTCGATTTCTTGCAGGCAAAGTAGTTAGCACATCAGCATCTTAACTAAAACCTTATAAACACATTTTATGATCAGAACCAGTGCGGATCTCAAACCACAGGCAGGTGGTATATAAAAAAACATTGTGTTCTACTGGCTTTGCATTGTTATTGTTTTGAAAGTTCACGCCCACTAGGAGTTCGTTGCTTCTTGGTTCTCTGTCTCCTGTTGTATTTCTGTCTTACTAAGAGGATAGATGTACCTTTTAGTTGGTTATTTTTGTTTCCTTTTGTCAAAAGATCATAATGCCTCCTTGCCTTCTGTTGATGCTGTGGTCACAAGATCCTGTGGGCAAGGCTTACATCTAGAGAGTACCCTAGATTCCCCGTTGTTGTGGAAAGCTGGAGCAGGCAGTTAGTATTTGACTAAATTTAAGAGAAGCAATTTCATTTTCCCAGATCACCAAGCCCAAATTTCAATATTGCAGGCACAGTCTTTGTTTCTTTGGAAAACTTGGGTAAAGGTCTCTGGTGTCCCTTTCCATTCCTGTTCTTGCTCTGGAACAGGAACTTGGACACTGGACCGTTCACGGTGAAGGTGCATATGTTCAACTCGGATTTTAGTCTTGATCTTTGGATTGGATTATTGACTCCACCCTGCTAGGAGCCAAGCATGTGGAAATGTATTCTAAGAATCCTTTATTATGCTTTGGCTCATTATTCTTCAGTATTTGGTTCCAGGTTTCTTAGATAGCCCCTTCCCCAATGCCATTCTTAAGTGGGGTTTCCATAAGAACAAATTGGAAAATCAATAGAAATGAAGGTTCCTTCAGCATTCAGCCAGGGGTTTTGAGTCAACAGGTCTGAAGTGGGGCCTAGAAATGTGTCTTTGACTAGTAGGTGGTAGAGGAGCAGGTCATCTATGATATTTTGAGAAACAGTCTCTTAGCTCATTTATGTTTAATAGAATCATCTTCCAAACAGTTTACTCCAAAGTCATCAGGACAATATAAATGTAAGTGATAAATTAGGGGGGAAATGCCAGAGTCATTATATGCCCACTGGAAACTCCCCATTAAAAATAAACACTGAAATTGTGGAGTGTGACATCAATATCCTACGGGAAATGCTTCACTACTTAGGTTTTCACTTGCTGTGTAGTGTGTATAAAATATATTATTTGGAATTGTAGTAATAAGAGGTAGACATTTTAACAAAGATATTAGCTGTTCCTGCCTTAATTCCATTTTATTTACAGTGCCTGGTATAGTACTGTCTGCCTAGCACACAGTAGGTATTTAATGATAGCAGTAGAGGCTTACATCACTGAAAATAAACTCATGGGAGGTAGACACTGTAATCTTCACTTTTTATGCTAAATGACAGGGCTAGAAAATGATAGATCGGCATTTCCATCCGGGAACTCGGTTTGAGATTCTTTTACCTTCCCCTCTGTTCTAGACCTCCTCTGAGTAGATGGGTGATTCTGTCCGCAGTTACGCAGGGCTACATTGCCAGTGCAAATTCAGCTGAATTATCCTGTTTGGTTTCTAGCCTCTTAAATAATTGTGTTTCCTATCTATTTTGTAGGTGGGAAAAAAAGTGGAAGTGACTGGTAAGATAAATTACGTAGTTCAAGTGATATATTTTGTAAGTTAGAGAACCGTGGTGAGAAGCTAGGGTTTTCTTCTGATTTACCTTTCATAGCACAATACCATGGAGTGTTTTTACAAATGAATGAGTCGGGATGCGAGGTAGGGAAAACAGGTTCTCAGAAGTCACAGGTTACTCTTATGAGAAACCAGTCTGCTGCTGCATAAACAGTGCAGGGGCCCTTCCTGCCTGCTATCACCAGCCCTTATAAAGGAGAAAACTGAGACAAAACAGTTAACCCAGACTTGGGAAATGCAGTCATTTCCAAGTAAAGAACAAGAAAGGCATTTGCAAATCTGCACATAAAAGCTCGGGACCTGCCATTTAGGTCTTGCAGAGACCAGGGAGGCTAGAGAGTAGAAACGCTTGTGCTGTGCACCAGAGTTGGAGGTGGTGTTGAGGATATTTGGGGACACCACTGGGAAGACCATGTGTGGACAGCTGAGAATCCACCACCTGATTTGAGTCTGCATGTAGGGAGTTTGTCTATGTAAGCACTGAAGAGGCAACTTTTCAAGGGTGGGCATTATTATTATTGTTTTCATGATTGGGAAATCTGAGATTAGAGACCTCAAGAAACTTGCCAAAGGCACCATGGTTTCTGTGTTCTAGAACTAGGATTTAAGTCAGGATTGGTTGTTCCCACTGTCCATTTACTGAGGACTAGAAGCTAGAACAGATGCCAAATGTTGTCACAACAAGCCTATCTAGGACTAAGCTGGTGAGAGAAATCAATGCCTATAAACCCAGTCACCTCGGACTAGAAAAGCAGATGAAGTGTGCTGGTGCGGGAGGGAAAGGGGACAGATGAGTATCAGAAACAGTAGCCCAGAAAGCAGCCTTTCAGTGCAGGCTGGAGGACAGCTACCAGAACAGAGCAACAGTGTAAACCTTTTTGTTTGTTTATTTCTGTTAATTTAACTTCCTCAAAAACTTAAGATACAGTGTAAGAATTTACTGTAATCTACAATTTGACAAAAACTGACATTATAATAAAATTGCACAAAATGTTTGAAATAAAGTTTTAACCTGGGCTGCCTTGAAACAAACACCATCTTAGCGTCACAGTAAATATAAATTCTTATTTGTAGAAAAGGCATTTGTGGGAATTTTAGGCTAGGAAGTTTTAGGTTTCTGGTTTTGTTTTTGAGGGGAAATTAACAACAGTGTGGATATGATACAATTATGAGCAGAACTGTGATGAATGGGCTAACATTGAAGAAGGAAGATGTGGAAGTTACAATTTAACATGTTTGCTAAGTGCATCCTTGAAGCTTGGGAATGAGAGAAACCGATTTAAGAAATACAGTGCATGTGAGTCCCTTATACAACCAGTAATGTGCATGGTGTGAAGTGGGGGGAGGTGTGAAGTCCCCAGACCTGGGGTCCCTTATACAAC
>JAQHUG010000070.1:3828951-3849094 GCA_028555095.1 Dicrostonyx torquatus | reverse complement strand
TGCCCTCTTCTGGCCCCGTGGGTACCTGCAACACACATGGCATATTCACTCAGAGATATATATCATACACATAAATAAAGAGTAAAAACAGGTAGTCTGTGTGTGGGCATGCCGGTGGGGGTCTGAACACAAGCTTTTGGAGTCCGTTATCTGCTTTCTGTACGAAGGCCCGAGTTTGATTTCCAGCAGCCATACGAAAACCAGGCGTGGTGGCTCACACCCAGAAGCCCGGCACTGGGGAGGGGGCGATAGTAGGATCCCTGGGGCTTGCTGGCCAGCCATTCTAGATGAATCAGTGAACTCCAGATTCAGTGAGATATCTGTCTCAAACAGTGAGGTCCAAAGCCATTGAAGAGCCTTGATGAAGGCCTGTGACCTCCATGTGTATGCATACCCGTGTGCATGGGCACTCTCACACACTCATGCATGTATCCAAGCATCACAAGGATTCTTTGTTTACATAGCCAAGCTCATTCCTAGGGCAAGGAGGAATTGCAGAATATAATCATGATATTCATCTGAACTAACAGTTGAATACTGGCTTAGATATTTTTCTTGTTTAGTAAAGAATTTTGTACCAACATTTTGAAAAGAAACTAATGAGTGATTGAATCACATAAGCAGGAAGACAAAGTGTCTGGTCTGGACTCAGTGAGATGGTCTGGATGAAATGAGACATGTGACCGAAAGGAACATTCCCAGTCCTGTTTGAGAGTGCAGAGGCACCGATTTCATGGTGTTTGAGATAATTAGCTAAAGTATCTGATACTTTGTTCAACAGGTGGCTTTTCAGAGAAGTCAAGTGAATGGAGCTCAGAAGAGGAGGAGCCAGTGAAGAAGGCAGGACCTGTCCAAGTCCTCATTGTCAAAGATGACCATTCCTTTGAGTTAGATGAGGCTGCGCTGAACCGGATCCTTCTCTCCGAGTCTGTCAGAGACAAGGAGGTAGTTGCTGTGTCGGTTGCTGGAGCCTTTAGAAAAGGGAAGTCTTTCCTGATGGACTTTATGCTGCGGTACATGTACAACCAGGTAGGGAAGGGCCCTTAAAAACATTTCCTTCCACGTTGGGTTCTTACGAGCGCTGAGTATTCCTGTTTCTGTTATTATGTGTGCTCAATGTGAGGGCTGTGGTGTAGCCATTCCAACCTCGGTGCTTTGGGAGCAAACTACACAGGATTTTTCTTGGAAGCTCCTGCGCCACATTTACCTAAAGATGTAACTTACTTTTTACTCTTTTAAAAATTAGCACTAGCATAGTGATAGAACTATGAATTTTACATGTAGTATTTAAAATGTCAAGTAGATTTTACCATAAGCTTTTCTTTTTAATAACTTCCCTACAACGTTTGTGATGACATTCTTAAAACATGGGGCAGACGGTGGTGGCGCACGCCTATAATCCCAGCACTCGGGAGGCAGAGGCAGGGGATCATTGTGAGTTTGAGGCCAGCCTGGTCTACAAGAGCTAGTTCCAGGACAGACTTCAAAGCTACAGAGAAACTCTGTCTCGAAAAAAACCAAAAACCATGAGGCAAATTTTAAGGATTTTCACAGTACGCACTTAGGTGCCAACACCTCGATTCTTCCACAGACATTAATGTTCCTAATTTATCATGTATGTCTGTGTGTACTCATTCTTCCTAGTCATTCATCTCTTATGAAATTAAAAAACTTCAAATTAGTCGGGCGGTGGTGTCACACGCCTTTAATCCCAGCACTCGGGAGGCAGAGGCAGGCAGATCTCTGTGAGTTCGAGGCCAGCCTGGTCTACAAGAGCTAGTTCCAGGACAGTCTCCAAAGCAACACAGAGAAACCCTTGTCTTGAAAAACAAACAACAACAACAAAACCCTTCAAATTAAATTGCTAACATCAGTGTACTTTTTCACATGTTTCAATATAAGTCATATATTATTCTCATAGTTTTGTTTTTAAATAAAATCTATATGGAGAAACCCAAATATTAAATATATTTGTTTATTTTTTATAAATGCATATCCCTGTGCAGGCCAGAACTCAAAACAGAGACCACCATTCTCTCCAGAAAGTTCCTTCATAGCCTTTTCTAGTCTGCTCTCACTTTGTCCTAACCCCAAAAGCAACTGATAGTGTCTGACAAATTGTGTGATACAGACATGACACTTCTAGGGACCTTGGCTCTATCAAATGCAGAAGGATGAATGGGAAACTATTACAAGCCTGGAGGTTGGCAAAGGAAAACGTTCTGACATTCCCCACTCCCCGTGACTTCCAATGAAAACATGGAGTTTTGAAGTAGAATAGAGAAACCACCCAAAGAACTTTATATTCTGAAGCACTGGACAGGCTGAGGCAGAAGAATTCCAAGTTAAGAATTAGCCAGCTGGGTGTGGAGGCATGCATCTTCAATCCCAGTATTTGGATGACAGAGACAAATGGATCTCTGTGAATTTGAGACAAGCCTGGTCTACAAAGCAAGTTCCGGGACAGCCAGGGCTATACAGAGAAACCCTGTCTCAAAAAAGTAAAAAGAAAAGAGAAGGAAAAAGGTCTAGATTGCATAGAAAATTCCAGGCCAACCTGAGCCGCATGACAAGACTGTCGCAAAAGGTCTTTGGACTGTGTCTTTATAGCACAGGTATCCATTTTTAGTTTGATCTTTTAGGTATGAAGTATTTTAGGACAACTTTGAAGCTAACCTTTATCTAGCTTTAGTTCAAACAAAGAAAAGAAGTGCTAAGATAATTCAGTCTTTGAAAGCAAGCAGAACTCTTTTAAACCCAAATGTGTTATGGTTAGCATACATAGATGGGTTATTGGTGCACATTCTAGTCAAGTCAAGTCGTGTCGTAAAGGGTGCTTGCTTGGATCCCCTTTTTCTTTATCTGCACCTAGCAGAGCATTAACAGAGAGACAGAAAGTGAACACTGGCTGTGCTGTTCCCTGCAGGGGGCAGCAATCACGGCCGTGTGGACTTACTCTAGTCCCATTTCTGCACATATGACTACCACTCACGTTAGAATGGCGACACGTAATTTTTAATGTGACAAACTATGTTCTTTTTAGCAGGAAAAATTTTAACTTCATTTTATGCCTGAAACATGGTATTCAATAATTAATCTCAATGAATGTATGCATGAATGCATGAAACAAGCTAAATTTTCAATCTTCCAAAGTCACTCTTTTTTTTTTGTTTTGTTTTGTTTTTTCGAGACAGGGTTTCTCTATAGCTTTAGAGCCTGTACTGGAACTAGCTCTTGTATCCCAGGCTGGCCTCGAACTCAGAGATCTGCCTGCCTCTGCCTCCTGAGTGCTGGGATTAAAGACATGCGCCACCACTGCCCGGCCCAAAGTCACTCTTTATGGGTATATTCCTTGTCCTTCAAAATTATTTTTCTGGGATAGAACTTTTATAATATCTTAAGTAGATTATTATCCTCAGGTAATGTTACAATAGTGTTATTTTCCTAATTCATAACTGTCACAATTTATCCATTGAAATATACTTTCCAATTGTTTTTGTATGTAGCAATTTAATTTAAATATCAGTTGACTCCTTGCATTGTGTTAGGCACCATGGAGGATGCCAAAACAGACAGAATTTATATACTAAAGCATATTATCGTTTGGATAAGGAAAGAGAATCAATATTTGTGAAAAAATTAGAGCAATGCTCAGCTCTAAATGGAACACCTGTATCACACACCTTCCTCCCAGGGCTGATGGATCATTGTAGAAGAGGGCTAGAAAGCATCTAAAAGACAGGTAGGGTGAGTACAAGGAAACTGTCTTCCAGACACAACACAGCGACCACACAGATGAACTCACAGGGGTTGTAACAACACACACAAGACCTGCGCAAGCTAAACCATCCCAAATATCAACACAGAGAGGGGAAGTGGGCACAAAGCATCATCCTAGCCAATGAGTTATCGACAGTTGATGGGTGTACAAGATCTGGATCTAGACGGGAAGTAGAAGGTCCATTCTAGAATAAGGGGACTACATTAAACAAAGAGCCAAAGAGCACACCTTCCATGGAGGTGATCTTACATTGGCAATGAAGACATAAGAATCATAGCACAGATGGTGCAACCCATTATTAGGCTTTTTATAAGGATCTAAAATCACTTTATAGAATAAGACAGGATATAGCAATCACACTTTCCTCCCAAGACTCAGCCATCATTGTAGAAGAGGAGGTGGAAAGATTGTATGATCTAGAGGCCATGGATGACTACAAAGAAACCGTTTTCTGGGTACAAAAGGGGCAGTTTGCTCTTGTGAGCTAATTCACAGCTGCATAAACACTGCATGCTCAAGCCAGATAAGATCCCAGCACAGAGGCAGGACGTGGTCATGAAGTCTCACCCCTAGCTGATGAACTGTTGGTAATTGATATCTTTCAGGAGGAGGGTCAATTTTCTTTAAGGGTGTCACCTGGTAGGTCAGCCATGCTGTGGTGGCTGACTGTACAGCCAAGAGTATATTGGCAGCCCTAACTGGATGTGTATTTGTTTGTCTGTTTTCATGAAGATACACACACACATAATAGAGTGGGTATGGAAGGGCAGTGCATCTGGAAAGAATTGGGGAAGGGGAATGGATATGATCAAGATGTTATATATAAAACAAAGAATTAATAAGATATTTTGAAGGTAAGATAGCAAAATTTATATTATACTAGTTTTGTAGACTTATTAATTCAACTAGTCTACTCCCCAATTGTAGTAAGGAGTCTGTTTGCTTAGCCCCGAAATAATCACATAGAAATTATATTAATTAAATCACTGCTTGACCTATTAGCTCTAGCTTCTTATTGGCTAACTCTTACATATTAATTTAACCCATTTCTATTAATCTGTGTATCGCCACATGGCTGTGGCTTACCAGCTAAAGTTTCCTCTAGCTCCAGCAGGACTCCATGGCTTCTCTCTGACTCCGCCCTTCTTTCTCCCAGCATTCAGTCCAGTCCTCACCACCTAGCTCTGCTCCTCCCTGCCCCGCTCTACTATAGGCTCAAAGCAGTTCTTTATTCATTAATGGTAATCACAGCATACAGAGGGAAATACCACATCACCCAATTTTTTCATTTATAAAGTTCTCTAGTTTAGTTTATACAAGGTTTTTAGCTCAAGGATTATATAGTAAGGTCTTCCAAAAACTAGTAATTTATCCCCTGTAATAGATATCAAAGTGAGTATAGCTACTATTACCCAAGGTTACCAGTGAAAAATTGCTAAATTTAAGTGATTCTTTGTATTTCTTGTCTCACCTGTTATTAGTTCTGACATAATTTTCAGTTTAGTTTTTCTTCTTTTGAGCTCTCAAATCCCTCTTGTATTTGTTTCCATCTGTCCCTCCCCTCTGCCCAGGTGCTGCTTCAGGCCCACAAGCATATTTTGACTTTTATAATACCTACTGTATGGTCCTTCCTGCTACTTATCATCTTGATAGCTCTTTACCACCTCTAGGATAATCTTTCTCTCACAGTTGTGATGGTGATTCCCTCTGCATCTTCCTGACTCCCTTTTGCTTGCAGGATAAACATCCATATTAGGCACCTTTCTTGGCCTTTGGGATCTGGCAGTCTAATCTCTACCTGCCAGTCTCCCAACATAATCCCCTGTACCAAAGTGTTTGTCTATGCCCTCATAGTATTCCTCCATTCCTCCTCCCTTCCTCAATCCCTCCCTCCTTTTCTCCTCCATCCCTCCCTTCTTTCTTTCCTTTGTTCTTTTGTTGGCTTCTTATTTCCTTGAATATCATTTCCAGGTTGTTCCCAGTCTTCTGATATCACCTTTTCAAGAGTCTTACCTCTTCAAGAATTAGTTGTTCCAGAGAGATAGAGCTTTAAGAGTACTTATTGCTCTTCCAGAGGACCAAAGTTCAATTCCCAACACCCATGTCTGGCAGCCTACAACCTCCTGCAACTCTAGCTAGAGGACATCCAACACCCTCTTCTGGCCTGCATTGGCACCTGCACACACACATGTGTCTACTCACACCAAACACACATGCACGTGAATGAATAAGTATATGAATCAGTTGTTCCATTTCCCATGTTGTTTTCACTTATACTTTATATACATTTCCATTATGACATATAGATATATACTATACACATGTGTATGTGTATGTGTATGTGTATAAACTGTAGTGATGTTAGCCACTAACATAAACCATAACAGATGGTTGCTCATCTGTAATTACTTTTGAATGGATAAAGTGACTGTATCAATGTAATAGATGTGCACATGTTTTTCCTTTTAATTTGAGTTATAGAAAAAGAAGCATCAAAAAGGATGAAAGGAAAAACCATACATGCTCATCCAATTCTACTCATAAACTTTATTAAATTTATAGGAATCTGTTGATTGGGTTGGAGATTACAATGAACCGTTGACTGGATTTTCATGGCGAGGTGGATCTGAACGAGAAACCACAGGAATCCAGATATGGAGTGAAGTTTTCCTTATCAATAAACTTGATGGTAAAAAGGTATGATACATTTTAAATAAAATTAAGTTTTTAATTTCAATAGTAACTTTGAAAATGGTTTTTTGAAAACTTTGGTCCATTTTAACATAATGCTACAGGGCCAATAGTGGTGTCTAATCGAATGATCCCGGTCAAACTATTAAGAGATCCCAGGAGACAAAAACAATAATGGGCTGAGTGGTGGTGGTGGTGCATGCTTTTAATCCCAGCACTCAGGAGGCAGAGACAGGCAGATCTCTGTGAGTTTGAGGCCAGTCTGGTCTACAAAGCGAGTTCCAGGACAGGCTCCAAAGCTACAGAGAAGCCCTGTCTCGAAAAACCAAAAATAAATAAATAAAATAAAATAAAATAAAAATAATGGGTACAGAATAGCAGATAGCAAGCTGATATTTTTATATTATCTCAATGCTATATTTTTATTCTGTTATCAGAAAAAATTAAAAATTTTAATAGCTGCACCCAGCAGCTATTAATTTTTTCTGTGACATTCATATCAGGTGTAAGAAGTATCCATTAATAATAGATTCCTTTAGTTCTTCTGGTGTTAATGTCATAGTAGCCCTGGTACCCTGGATGCTGTGTACAGTATCAGTAATGTACTCCATTCACTTGTAGGTTGCAGTGTTACTGATGGATACTCAGGGAACCTTTGACAGTCAGTCCACTTTGAGAGACTCGGCCACAGTATTTGCCCTTAGCACAATGATCAGCTCAATACAGGTATGGAATAAGAAATCTATTTGTGAATGTTTCTTAACTAAAATTTATGAATAGTGCCTCTACATACATCATACATACATACATACATACATGCTCTTCGTATGAAGAGCATGGCAAATCATACATGTTGCTTAGTTAACACCACATGAATAGTTATTGTTACTGTAATTACTGATCAGTTTCTAGGTTGTCTGCTGTAGTCCAAAATAGCTTTATTATTGTCACTTTTTCTGTTAAAGTTTACAGTATGTTAAAATATATTAAATTTTATAGTGAGCCAGTCCAGGCTGTGATCATATGCAGATGGAGTAATGGAGCTAGTGAGCAGACAGACAGACATACAGTCTATGTGGTCAGCACCGCCCAGACAGGTACAAAGGAAGAGGGAGGGTGAACTGAATTTTTAAATAAATGAATTTAAAATAAAAGTTATAGTTACAATCCGTGATTGATGCTTTTAAAAATCTACTTCTTGGGGCTGGAAAGATGGCTCAGTGGTTAAAAGCATTGCCTGCTCTTCCAAAGGTCCTGAGTTCAATTCCCAGCATCCACATGGTGGCTCAAAACCATCTGTAATGAGGTCTGGTGCCCTCTTCTGGCCTGCAGACATACACACAGACAGAATATTGTATACATAATAAATAAATAAATATTTTTTAAAAAATCTACTTCTTAGGGCTGGAGAGATGGCTCAGAGGTTAAGAGGCCTTGTTGCTCTAGCAGAGGACCTGGGTTTAGTTCTCAGCACCCACGTGGTGGCTCACAGCCATCCATAATTGTCGCTCCAGGGAATCTGACTCTCCTATGACTTCTGCAGGCACCTGACACACATGTGCTGTACACGCATGCATGAAAACAAATGTTCTTACACATAAAGTAAAAAACAAATCTAAAAAAGAAGTTTTTAGAGATTGGCACAAGAAAACAATCCATAAAAACACAGGTTCTTGTAATATAGAAATCTTCTTCAATCGATCTTCAAAGTATCAACTCAATATCTATTTTATTTAAAATCAATAAAAAAATGATTTGCACAAATCAGTTAAAAATCAATTTAACTTTGCTTTTAACATTCATTACTTAGTGTTTACAGTTGGCCTGGAAACACTGAATCATTTCATAGAAAACATCTATTAAGTAAAGACTATTTTAAATTAATATCTGAGTTATTTAAATAACTACTCTTAAGAGGGCTACTGTTTGTATCCATATATAAAAAATATAAGCAACCTTAATTTATCTGTAAAGTTACTAATGTTTATCACCTCAAGGAAAATAAGGAAGCCACACAGTGGAAGAGCAACGAGACAGGAGCATAGAGCTGTGAACATGACACTCAAACCTAACTTCTATGTGGAGGGACTTTCTCTAGACATAAAGAAATCAATATCTTATGAAGAGTTAATTGTAATTTTCTAGTTGGGCAGGACAACCCACTTTTGTAACCCCTGCTTCTTGGAAGTTTGAAGCAGGAGGACTACAAGTTTGGGCAATATGATGAAACCATCTCCCAAAATAAAAAGGACTTGAGGTGTTACATTATAAAACCACCCCTCCCCAACACACACACATTTTCCACAAAGGATGTTCAGGCTTAGATCAATACTTGCTTGGTGTGCTTTGAAAGAGGGATTATTAAATAGGTCCATAAAATAATTGTAGTTTGATCAATACTCGCTTGGTGTGCTTTGAAAGAAGGATATTAAATAGGTCCATAAAGTAATTGTAGTATTTGGACTCCACGGCAAGTGACTCCTATATTTTTCTAGCATTTTTGTTATATTGTGCATTGTTTATTATCTATCAAGCTCTCTTTACTTCTTTCTTGGAGTCTCTTAAATTGTGTAAGAAAGTGATTGTGTAATAACTGACACTTATGGAAAGAGAACAATGGAGTGGTGCTGATTATATCTCTTCTTGACTTCTTATTTCACAATCAAGGTATACAATTTATCCCAAAATGTCCAGGAGGATGATCTTCAGCACCTCCAGGTAAAAGCATGTTATGTGTATCTGATGGTCTTTTAGACATGCAGACCAGAATTTTGGGGAACTTCAGACACGTGACCACATAAAGGTCATCCTGTTGCCAGGTCTCTTTTCTAGTCTTGTATGGTTATGTTCTTTCTAATTCAGTTTTCATATTCCTTTGTTTCTAAACCTGCTTGCTCCCGGTGCTAAAATACGTGAAAGTGTATGGCAAATCAAAGTGAACAAAGAGCCAGGTGGTGGTGGCACATGCCTTTAATCCCAACGTTTGGGAGTCAGAGGCAGGCGGATCTTTGTGAGTTTGAAGCCAGTCTGGTCTACAAAGCACATTCTAAGACACCCAAGGCTGCTACACAGAGAAACCGTGTCTCGAAGAACAAAACAACAACAACAACAAAGTGGACAAAGAATCTTCAATGTGAAGAGTCTCTAAATTGCAGTGTCAAAAATCTTAAGATCAAGGACTTTATAATTTATTGGTATGGTGTCTGTTATATGGCAGGCTTCTTTCCTTGTGGACCTTGTGGTTCAGAACTGTTAGAGAAGACTTGAGATCTGATCTGAAAGAGACAATGATGTCAGCTAATCTCCCCTTCATGTTTATAGGTGGGGAAGTGAGGATGTAAGCTAAGGGCCTTGCCGAGGCTGCCCTGGCTAGTTAGTGGTAGGACAGGGGTAAGAACCGTTGGCTGGGTCCTATGTTCCTTCCACTCTCCATGAAGTAGATGTTTTTAGGGATTTTTCTCATGTATGCAGTAGCATTCTCTTCCGACTCCACACATGTTATTCTTGAGAAGATAGAAAAGCTTCTACCCCTCTGATAGCTCTCTTTCTACATGGTTTACATAAAATTTACCTAACATGTATCAGATCCATGCAGTGAAAAAACTGGATATTAAGGACAGTAAAACAATGTAACCCGTGGCATTGGAAACATCACTTCAGCTCCAATGTTGTTACCTGACACATTCTGGTATCTCACATGAATCATTTATGACAAATAGGTGATACGTCAAATAATCGCTGGGTGCATTTTATTAATAAAAGCAGCTTCTTCTTTGATAAGTGTCATGATCCAGTCAGTTACTTTCTTAATGAGTCACATGGTGCCATTGCATGCTGGCTTATTTATGCATGTCTACAAATGGAATAATTTTTGGCAGTGATGCTGAGTTAACAATGTATTTTGATCATTTAATTTTTTTCCCCCTGTAAACGACAACACCTTGCTCTGAAGTGATTGTGAATTTAAATTATGTCAGTATACAAGTCTCATAAGTGTAGTGTCCTGGACCAGTTGCCTTTTAGACATACCTAGACTTTGAGCTCATCACTCAAATGAAATATCGAGTAATCCCCCTTTGCTTTCTTGGTTTCCACTGCCCTACAGGGCCGGAAGTGTGAGACTGGGGTGCTATTGTAAAGGAGCGTGGGAGTGGGTGTGCTAGGCTAGCATTCTCTCCCAACTCCAAGAAGTTTTGTTAGCCCAGTGTGTGAACTGAGCATGTTCTGTGTCATGTGGGGAAACATCTAACCCGCATGGATGATATCAGGAGCCTTGTCAGTCATCTCCACAGGTCGAGGTTCACTAAAACAAAAATTCTCATTGCTGTACTTCATGTTCCTAATTGTAAGCAGTGAAAAATAAGGAAAGACAATACATTTAACTCCCTGCTTTTAAAACCAAACGCCTAATTTTGTAACTCAGATCTTTGTACCTTTACGTTTCTCCAGAATATAGCTTTTATAAAGGTACCCTAACTGTATTACGGCCCTCTGAGCCAACCATTTCACATGCGCCTCTATTCTGCAGGTTTTTTAAATATCACAGACATGAGTTGAAGGCTGGGGCTACCTTTGGAGCAAGTGCTTAGCACTCAGTTCTCAGTCGCTGGCGCACACGAAGCATAGACACATGGAAAAGAAAGAGGGATGGGTCTTCTTAAAATGCAACATATTCTTCATGTTTAGATATGTAATTACTGTATCTCCACTTTATATAATTAATGCTTGTTTCCTGAAGATGACTATGCAATCACGATACCATAGCATTCTGTTACAGCTGGGGGAATGGGTAGAAGAATCCCAATAAGTAAACAAATCTCCGTCTCTCTCTCCCTCCCATCCCAGCTTTTCACTGAGTACGGCAGGCTAGCAATGGAAGAAACATTCCTGAAGCCTTTTCAGGTAGGTGAAAGTTGAATGACGGAAAATTCTTACTGGATTTTTATGGAATCTATAACTGTGATTTTCATCAAGGTCATGTTTCTTTCCTTGATTTATTTCTTTCAGGAAGCATTTTTAGGCTAGGTGTGGTGGTACGAGTCTTTAATTCCAGCACTAGAGAGACTTTAAGCCAGGGGGATCTTGTTGAGTTCAAGGCCAGCCTGATGCACATTGGGCATTCTAGGCCACCCAGGGTTACATAGTGAGTTAAGAGACCCTGTCTCAAAGGAAGAGGAGAAGGCGTTTTACATTCCTATTCTAAGCTGTTTGATATGAAGAAGAGAAAGAAGTAGGTAAATAAAAACATGTCTTAAATACTCTGGCTCCTATGAGAATATCAGCTTTTCTCTGAGTTCAGCCCTCGAAATGTCACAGAAGACACATGATGCATTTGCCAAGCGTGAACCCCAAAACAACCAACCTGGGCTAATAAAAGTTGGTTGCAAAGTACAACAGTTGGCTGACACCAGAGAGGATACTGGAGGAGCGGCATGAGTGCCCTGTCTTACATGTTAACATCTCCCGTTGCCTGAGTGTGACAGCCACCAGCCCAGCTGATGCTGGTGTGCCCACTGTGTCGGGGGTGCTGTAGAGTCCAATGTATCCATCCCATCAGCTATCAGTACTGAAACACCAGGTCCCAAGGAACTGAAAACTTCTCAGGAATCCCATGCTGGAGGAAGGAAAAGACTGAAGCCCTAGTGCCAGTCAGAAGAGGAACTGGCCTTCCAGGAAGAGATTTCACATAGTTCTGGCAACTTATTGGACCACCTTGCATGTCTGATAGTCAAGGTAGTGGTACTGTACTTTGCCAGGATTGTTTAATTGTGCATAGCTTTTGCTGTATTTAAAACCAAACCTCAGTACTCCCACAAATAGACTTGGGCTGAGGCCACTGGACCCTATTATTTGTTCCCCTTCCCAGTGTAGCCACATTAAGGACATCTCCCTTCTCTATGGTTTATCTCTTTCTCTGGCATATTGAGAGGATGAATGGGTGGCCAGACTAGCCCTGAAAACTCCAATAATGCTGGGGTAAGCAGATCCATCAAAGTAGCATTTGAGCTTGGATTAAGTATTGTCAGTCGTGTCTACAGTACTTCAAATCCTGCCATTCTTTCCCAGGACAAGAGTTAGGAATGAGTCAGGCCCCCTTCTGACAGTGCCTGGAAGAGGAAAAAAAAATTTAAATATTTATTTTATTTATTTATTATGTATACAATATTCTGTCTGTGTGTGTCCCTGAAGGCCAGAAGAGGGCACCAGACCTCATTAGAGAGGGTTGTGAGCCACCATGTGGTTGCCGGGAATTGAACTCAGGACCTTTGGAAGAGCAGGCTATGCCCTTAACCACTGAGCCATCTCCCCAGCCCCTGAGGAAACAATTTTCACACTATCTAAAAGTTAAGTCCTTCAGCCAGAGCTTGTCAGAGGAATCCTTAGCTCTAGCTATGCATGACACCAAGGAGGATCATAAGCTGAGGGAGTCTGGGCCCACAGGAGAAACAAGTCACTAAAAGGTCCCATAAGTGAGAAGCTCTTTGACAGACAGCAGACCGAGCTGTCTGTTTTCTCTTGCTGAGTGACAGGTGATCCGAAGCCACTAACTCACACTTGTGAGAGTGGATCCTCACTCTCACAAGTTTGTAGATTTGACTCAGAGGTCTGTCAAGATGAAATCAAGATGTCCAGAAGATATCCTATGAAGACTTATATGGAGAGCTCTTTAGAAGGAGTCTAGATCTGGCCCCTGAAATCCAGGGAAGCGGCAGAGGAGGTGGTGAGGGAGAACAAAACCAACCCTGCTTTATAGTCTCCAACCTGGTTCACAACACTTTCTATGTGATTGTTTCTTTTTAATTCATCTGTTAGGCGGTAGTTGGAGTGTTGAGTGGCAATTGCAATATTGCTTTGACTTTTCTACACTCAGGACCGTTGAATCTAGACTGTAAATTCTAGAAAGGGACCTTAAGTTTTGCCAGCAGATCCTAACACATAAACCAACACGAAGACTAACCAACAGATAGACAGATAGATGATAGATACATAGATAGATGACAGACAGACAGGAATTATGTCTTTGGTTAAAAAAAAAATGACAGTGACCTAAAAACAAATAGTAGGGAGAACTTTTGAGATTGCTACTTAGTAGTGAACCATGCTGACATTGTGAATGCCAGTGAAAAGAAAGTTCGGGGGCTGGTGAGATAACTCAGGTAAGCGCTTCCCATGTTAGCTCGAATACTTGAGGTTCAATGCAACAATGTAAAAAGTCAGGTATAGTGGCACATACCTATCATCCCGGGTGTCCAGGACACCCCTCAAGCTCAGCACACCTCATGGTCAGTGTGGCGAGAGTGGGGGAATGATCCTCACAAGAGATGAAGGGTGAAACTCAGGACAGTGCCATCTTTGCAAACACTGGGCCATGGCCTTCCAGAGACTGACCTTGTAGTTTACTTTTCTTACACATTTAAACAGAAGAACTTGTGACCTGTGACCTTTACAACAAGAATGAATTCTATTGGCTGAAAGACAGAGCTCAGGGCTTGGGCCTAGAGGAAGGAGTTGTGATCAGCATAAGGATAGATTCTATTGTGGAGGACGCAGAGCATATGGGGCCTCTGAGAGACAAAGCTCAGGATACTGGGGGGATTCAGGTGGAGACTGGCTCCTATTGAAATAGCAAAAAATCACCAGGTCGACTGACCACTTTTCACTCTGGCATTCCATATGATTAGGTATCATCTATCTCCTCTTGAAGAAAATAGACCAACGTGATTGAAAGTCCTGATTTCTCTAATGCTTATTTGAAGATGTGCTTCCTACATGCAGTACGGGGCACGTGGAGGCAGGCCGTTCCTGGCAACTTGATCACCAGCTAGCCTAGTTTATTTGGATGGTTCTAGACCAGTGATAGACCCTATCTCGAAGGGGAACAGCTCCTGAGAAATGATACCCAAAGCTGAGTTCTGAATTCCACATGTATCTGAACATATTTGCACACTCAGCACCACATGTAAACACATGCATCTGTACACACATTAAAGTGTACCATACAGGGCTGGAGAGATGGCATAGAGGTTAAGAGCACCGACTGCTCTTCCAGAGGTCCTGAGTTCAATTTCCAGCAACCACATGGTGGCTCACAACCATCTGCAATGTCTGTTCCAGGAGATCTGATGCCCTCTTCCAGTTCCTGTGGACCCCAGGCACTTGAATGATGGATGCACAGACATAAATGCAGACAAAACACCCATGTACCTAAAATAATTTTTAAAAATAGAAAACAACAGCATAAGATAGCTTTTGATGATATTTCAGTTTACTTAACTAACTGTAATAACTATTCAATGAAGCCTGAAGAAACCAGTTCTGTTGACACTGTTTCTGTCCCACCCAGTCCTGCAGCCTTTCAGTCCCAAAGAAACACAAAGGTCTACATTAATTATAAACTGGTTGATCTATTATCTCAGGCTTTTTATTAACTCTTACATCTTAAATTAGCCCATAATTCTTTTCTGTGTTAGTCACATGGCTTGGTACCTTTTATCAGTGAGGCATCCTCATCTTGCTTCCTCTGTGTCTGGGTGATGACTACGGACCAAGCCTTTTCTCTTCCCAGAACTCTCCTTTTCTGGTCACCCTGCCTGTACTTCCTGCCTGGCTACTGGCCAATCTGTATTTTATTAAACCAATACAACTGACAAATCTTTACGGGGTACAAGACCATTTTCCCACAGCACAGCTCTAAGCAATGTAACACACCTACAGATTACTGTGGATCATGCTTTTAATCCCAGCACTTGAGTTTGAGGCCAGCCTGGTCCATAGAGCAAGTTCCAGGACAGGCTCCAAAGTTACAGAGAAACCCTATCTCGAAAAACCAAAAATTAATTTAAAAAGAGAGAGAATAAGACATTGCTTATTTTTCTCTTGTTTTTGTTACTGTTGAGCACTCGCATCTTAAATATGACAGTCCAACAGGAGCCATTTGGTGAATATGTCTGTCCTATAAATAACAAGGTTCTTTACATTAGCTCCATTATGACTTTAAAAGGTATAATTAAAAAATGACAATACTTTCCTTTGATGGAAATCTGATTTCCAGTTCCTGAGAACCTGGTGAAAGTCTGGCCAGATGTAATGGGAGATTTGTCTCTATATTGCACTGCTGTGAATGTCACTTCCTTGGTCCTTTGAGCTTCCATAAGCCATCCCTGGCTCCACAGTGAGCTGGCTGGATGAGCACACCCTTGGATCTGGATCTGCATGACTAATTGTGGGTGCTCTTCAGATTGTCAGATGTTATTTGAAGTTCCTTTTTTGTTGTGGTTTTTCGAGACAGGGTTTCTCTGTAGCTTTGGATCCTGTCCTGGAACTAGCTCTTGTAGACCAGGCTGGCCTCTAACTCACAGGGATCCGCCTGCCTCTGCCTCCCGAGTGCTGGGATTAAAGGTGTGCGTCATTGTAATTTGTAGTTCATTCTAAATCCAACTTTAAGCAAGTCTGAAATTTTCTAATACTCTCTGGTAAATGCAGTCATCAGTTTCTTGTGACTCCAGAAAAGGCTCATTTCCCATAGTGTGGCTCTGGTTCTCTCCGAGGGCTAGTTACCCATAACCTAACAGACTGGGTGGTGGTAGTGGAGGAGATTTCACTCTGCCATGTGGCAATGGCAGTGTTATCATTGAATCCCAGCTGAAAAGATCTTCCCTTAAGCTGAAATGTAGACTTCAAAGAGCCCTATGATCTACCATTAAATGCTCTCCTTGGCTATAACAATCCAGGAGTTTACATTTTATACCCTCTAATTATGTAGATTGCAAAAAAATAGAAAATAGCCCCCAATTGATTAACACAGTCAATTTGGATCAATGCTTTAGATATTGATACATGTCTGTATGGCAGATGTGTTTCAGAGGTCAGTTCATAAAAGCTCATATAGCTGTCAATAAACAAATTTTTTTTTTATCTCTACACCCCAGTATCTTTTGGCCAGAGCTCTAAGTAGACCTACAGATGTCTGAGCCTTTCTGGGCCTGGTGACCTGAGGTAGATGAAGGGCTGGCAGAACTGTGGTAGTGTGGCTAGAGAGAAGGGCTGGAGCTCATGACAGCCTGGCCTTGATGATACATGCAAAGCGTCCTTCATAAACACCCAGATTAAAATCATTTCAGCATCATCCAGGTGCAATGGTGCATGCCTTTAATCCCAGCACTCAGGAGGCAGAGGCAGGCAGATCTCTGTGAGTTCAAGGCCAGCCTGGTCTATAGAGTAAATTCCAAGACAACCAGGACTGTTACACAAAGAAAAACAAAAATAAATAAAATAAACAAATAAAGAAATAAAAATATTTTCAGCAGCATACCTTTTCTTAACTTGGAGTCCCCGTGTTGCGACAGGAAGCGGTACTGTCCAGGTCAAGCTTAAGCATGAGATGAGTAAGGTCTGTGTGAACCACTGTGTGTACCCTAGCAGACAGCATCTACAGCAGGGAAGGTACCCGAGAGATGGAGTGCCATGTCTATACACAGGTGGTCAGTATATGTGAGTTTTCTGGTAAGAGGAACATTAGAGGCATAAAAAAGAAAAACCACTTTCCTGTGGAAGAACTTTGCTTCCTCTCAGAAGCCTCTCTTCCTTTTCTGACCGTGTAGTTGAGGACCTTTGACATCTGGTCTCTTATCACTCCTCTCCTCAGCACTAGTACTTTGTTTTCTCGGCTAATTTTTCCTACTCTTTTTCCTAGTTCTCTTTTCCCTTTTTGCAGTATATAGAGCAAACCCAGGACCTTGCACCCATGAGGCAAGCACTCTCCCCTGAGCTGCCTCCTGTCCCTCCCACAGCATCTTTATTAACCATCTTCCTTCTTGTACTCAAATCCCACCAGCGCCTTTGACATCAGAACAGAACTTGATCCTCTCTGTTAGAGAAAAGCAGAGGGTCCACACGTCTGAGTGGAGGTGTAATGACTAGTGGTCTTAGCAGTTCTGGGGAGTTCTCAATGAAACAGTGTTGCTAGTGTGTGTGTGTGTGCACGTGTGTGCTTGTGCACACGTGTGTGTGCATGCATGTATGTGTGTGTGCGTAGTAAGGAAATCCATGGCACAAACAATTAGAAATTGCCATAATATCTCATTCATATCAGGCTTCTATGCAGACAATCAGAAATTATTTGACTTTGGTTGACTTAATTACGTTCACAGTCACTCTATTCCCCTGATTTAAGATATTTACTGGCAAAATTCCTTGGTAGTGATTCAAGCCTCTTTGAAACATTTTTGGGCAAAAAAAAAAAAATCTGTCATAATTGGAACTTCCGAATAATGTCAGAGAAATACCTGACCTCGCTGAGGGAAAGAGGTTACTATCTGTCTGCTAGAGGTGGAAATTAATATGTGGTGGGGCCAAGGAGGACAGCTACCTGGGAAAGCTAACTACCCTACTTAGGTTCTGTTCAGGCAGCAACTTAGGTTATCCAAGAGCTTCATAAATGAGAATTACTTATCTGGCAACCCAGAATTGGGTGAAGATTCAGGCCAAAGTTCTCTTGGTTTCCACGTTTAGGTTGTGGAATGCAATTACTGGAGGAAGGCAACGGCTGAGCCAGTGCTCGTTTTAGTCCAGGCAAAAGCATATTGTACACATTATTCAGATCAGTGCTCGCTGTGCTAGTATTATTACATCTCAGTGTCTTTCTCTTTTTTGTCTAGTGAGAAAATGAGCAAACAGTAGTTTATAAACTTAATCCTGCATACACGGATAACAGTGCAGAGCTGGTCTCTCCCCAGACCACAGGTTCTTCTCCTCCTACTCCTATCCCCCAGCGCTTGTTAACTATAACTTATGATCTGGTATTTTAATAGTCATATCCCAGCTCATTAGTTAAGTCACAGGTCTTAGGGCAGAAGCTCTGTGGTTTGTATTTTTTAGCCAGAGTATCTACTTCTCTCATGTCAGGCAGAGGGGGATGTATGCAGGGAACTGTGGCTGGAGTCAGCCTGCCCTCACCCTTGAATACACAGCATGCTTCAATAGAAGACACACTGTGAGACCAGTAATGCCCACTCTTGCCTCTGTAACCCACAAAACAAGGTCATCTGTTTGCTTTTCTCAAAGTATGAGTTTTGCTGGTAGGTTGGCTTTTCCTGGCTGTTGACTGAAGCAAGCTGTTGTTTATAGTCTCAAAGTAACTTCTAGAACTTTTCCCTGCCTGAAACTGAAGCTAAAACTGAAACTGATTGATTAGACACATTGAAGATTAGTGCAGATAGTTATTAGCCACTGATTCTAAAACAGTTTTTCCTTCAGAGATTAGTATTAATTTCACATATTTTTTTACTGGATATGTATAATAATAATTTTTATTATTCAAATAAAAAGACCATTTGTAGGATAAAATTGTATAGGCTTATCATTTGTCTAACTCAGTTTAATCCATCTGAGTGTTTAAAATGCACACGCCAGCATGAATTAAGACAATACTCTATCACATACACACACAGTAGACTTGTACTCACACAAGTCCTAGCTTTGCCCACTGAAAAGACCTAGGAATAATGAGCAGGTCAGCTTCATCCAACATTGGTGATGTTGATGTTACAGTGTTCAACTCGAGGAAACTGGAGAAGTGCTTGACTCTGTGTCTGGGTGAGTCGGTGAACTTGGAGCTGGCATCGTAGTGTTTCTCTGAATTCCAATTTGAGGCCAGCTTGGTTTACATATTTAGAGCCAGGCCAATCAGGGACACATAGTAAGGTCTTACCTCAGTGTGTGTGTGTGTGTGTGTGTGTGTGTGTGTGTGTGTGTGTGTGTAGGGGTGATGATGGAGGGAGGCATAACTTGTAACACCTTTCAAGAATGAAATATGATAAAGGTTTCTTAGTTATTTGTCTGGGTTTTTGTAATTTGTGATATTTATCAGACTTTTCCCAAGACTTTTATATTATTTTCCTTACAGAAAGTCTTCTCCTGCTCCACAAATTATACAAACCTCAGGCTCTACACCCTTGTGTAGCCTTGTGTACCACATGGCAAAATGAGAGCCCTTAAAAAGCTAATAGGAGCCAGGCGGTGGTGGAACACGCCTTTAATCCCAGCACTTGGGAGGCAGAGGCAGGCGGATCTCTGTGAGTTCGAGGCCAGCCTGGTCTACAAGAGCTAGTTCCAGGACAGGCTCCCAAAAGCTACAGAGAAACCCTGTCTCAAAAAACCAAAAAACCAAAAGACAAAAAACAAAAAAAAAAGCTAATGGGACAAATGTAGTAGAGAGAAGAAAATATTTTAAAAGATGGTAGAAAATACTTATGTACAAGTCTATTCAAAGATAAATAATTCCCATAGAATTTACCATAGTACCATAATAAGCAGGGACACTCTAAGAATTTTATTTCTAGCTAATTTGTCCAGCAGCTATAAAATGAGCAGAAGATCTTCTCAAGAATGAGAGCAGTCAGAAAGTGAAGCAACCCAAACTCTCCTGCAAAGATTGCTGGCTACCTGCTGAGTGTGAGGCTTGGGGCCAACCCCAGCACCACAATATGGCGGTTTGACTGGTGAAAACCTGGGTATGGAGCCTGCAGTCAAAGGATTCCTGATGTGCTGGATCAAATTAGAAACAACATAAGCAGGGCTGGAGAGATGGCTCAGAGGTTAAGAGCATTGCCTGCTCTTCCAAAGGTCCTGAGTTCAATTCCCAGCAACCACATGGTGGCTCAAAACCATCTG